>JADBJO010021166.1:10000-30039 GCA_016801955.1 Conus betulinus | reverse complement strand
GTAAAACTGAATGGATTGTGGGCGAATCACATCTTCAGGAGTGTGTAGTCAAAAATGACGTGAGATAAATGTTGAACGTTCCTTTGTGTTGCGTGTAAGCATTTGTTGGATGATGGCCATCTTGCTCACTTTTTGATTGCTAAATATCATGATGCTCTTGATTTTAGATGCTAATTATCTTATATGCAAAACTTGATTTGCTTATCGGATGCTAATTATCTTTAATGCAAGACTTGATTTACGTAGAATTGCTCTTGAAAAACAGTAAAATAACTTTGTGCGTTCGAATTTTGTGTGCTGGTTTGTTTTTCGATGTATCATATGATTTTGATTTAGTTAGTGTAATGAGTTTTTTAAAATCTTTGTCATTTTCTCTCTTCTTCAGTCAGGGCTCGATTTCTGTTGGCAAGTCACTGCTGTCTTTCAAACACATCCACACACACACTCATACACACACACCAGTGGCACACATGCACATACCTACAATTTTTTCCCCTTCTCTACATACATTCATGTATGCACACTCTCAGATGCACATTTACACCTCCCTCCCCTCCCCCCCCCCCCCCCATCTTCCCACATACATACATGTACATGCACACATCCAGAGGCACATGTATCCTCACATTCACGCAGTCAAGTTCCGATTTGACATATTTCTTTGCAAAATATCGGCTGTCCAGTGTCATTTTGCCTTGTACACTTACAGTGATCTTTTATGTATTGTTCACACAGCCCATGACAGCCAATGCATATGTTTCTTTTGTTTTGATAAAAACCAAAAGTCTGTCTTTTATGCAATAAAGATTTCTCATATATAATCACACGGGTGTGAAATGTTTCTCTTACTCCTCCTTTTCCTCTGCTAGAATTCTTTGGTTCAGCATTTGTGATATTTTTGTATACATGACTAAATGATCCCATCATTAAGACAACCACATTCTGTCTTTGAGGATTATGTCGAACTGAAGTGTGCATTTTTTTTTTTCATCCATCCCACAGGCACATGATGGCCCACTTGTCTATGTTGAATGAGTTTTAATGTGCATGCAAGGTTGGTTTTGTGTGTGTGTGTATGGGTGTGTCTCTGTGTGTGTTTATAATAACAAAATGTAGTCATACCATAATACAGTGCGCCACTGTACAGACAAATTGTCTTGTACCGAATATCACACACACACACATACATATCGCAGCTTCCGGTTGCAGTGGGTTTCAGCCCGGAGTGGTGCAAAGAATGAAGGACAGCTGTCTGTAATGTGTCCTGCAGGATGGGATGTCCTAACAGCAGCTTCATCCCCCGCCCCCATTCCCTTCACCCCCAAACCCTGCTGGAGCTCTGTTTGTTGACCGTTGGGTCTTGACAGAGAGTTGGGATAAGAGCCCATAATTGGCTGTTGAACATCTCCAGGCAAGCTCATTTTCATCGATCTTGCAGGGCAGGGTGTGCCAGTCCGAAGAACTGAGGAAGGACTTGATGCAGGATGTGGCAACGCTGGGTGGTGACCCGTCTTCATGCATTGCCTTGAACCTTCTCAATAGCGTGGGACATCACTGACTGTGCAAGAGTCCCACACAACAGCTGCATAATTAAAAGGAAAAAAAAAAAAACACGTTTATACGCAGTTTCCATCATATTCATGCTGCCTCTCTTGAATTTGCGTTAAAGGAAGCTGAAGCACTCGCTGACTTTGCTGGTGACAGGGGACTTGGTGTGGAATCCCCAGCATAGATTGTACTGAATGTTCACAAGACATGGCGCAGTGTCCAAATTTTCCAGAGCGTGGCCATACATATATTATTTCACCACCGCCTGTTTGTGTTTGTTTGTCTGTCTGTCCGTGTGAGAAATATTACTGTCAACCCTCATTCCCCCACACCCCTGTGAACAAACAAACAAAAACCCTAGCCAAATAACAAACACAAAACTGTTGAGATTGTACCTTTCAAATCACTAAAATGTAAGCTATGTCAACTGAAGAAACCAGCACACTGTCAAAAGCAAATAAAATGCTGTAATAGTTTGAGATGAGTTGAAAATGAAATAAATCCTTGATGCAACTGGTAATTTGCTGGAATACAATACACACAATGTTTACTCTGCATGTTCCAAAATCAAACTTGATCGAGAGTAATTCCCAGTATGTCTTATTCCATAAAATGCACAAATTTCACACAAACACACACACTCGCACAAAACATGGCTGCGCTTGAGTTTTCATTAATGAATTGTATTTACTGGCACATTATTCAACCTGTAAACCACAGCATCAAAACAAATCAACAGCCATCTCCAGGCAGTCTTCTTTTTTTTTTCTTTTCAAAAAGAAATATACAAATTTCATAAAAAAAAAAAAGAATACATTGCTAAACTTACCTTAAAACTTCCACAAAATTGTAACAACAGGCAAAATATTCAGCTTATGAATCCCAACATCAAGCCAGGAATAGAACTCACTTTTGAAAATGGCAGTTTTAACCAAAAATGTGACTAACGTTGCATCTCAAACAAATTTTTAAAGAATATTGTAATCGCTCAAAAATGACGCCATGTTGAGCAAAGTTTCAGTAGCACCGGGTTTTCTTCAGTAGGCAATAATGCAGCACGTTTGGAAAGAACCAGTTTAGTGCATATCAATCACTGGATTTGTGGACTGAGCTGTGTTATTGTCTAGGAAATACAGAAGCTCCAAATGCCATTACTTACCAGTTCAGAATCCATCCTGAAGCTATGAGTTGTCAGAAACTCGTACAATTCAAGCCAAAATTATGGATGAAACTGTGACTACCAATTTTCCGCACAACAGTCGGTAGCTTTATGTAGTTTTGTGTAAAAAAAAAAAAAAGAAAGCCTTAAGTTCTCTCTTAAAATTTGAAATAGGAAAAAATAACAAGTTTAGAGATGGAATGTTTAAAAATGATGGAGGCAAAAGCCTAGACATAATGCATGGAGTGCGCATGCTTGTGTGCACGCACACACACGCACACAGTAAAGTCCACTGGAAAGCCGAGATCACTGCGAAGTTAAAAAACAAAATAACTCCCCCCCCCCCCCCCCCCCTTCCCATTAACAACACTTACCCAATGGCAGACAATTGAAAGTTTGGGCATCTGAGTAAATAACCTGACTTACTCCTGTTGACTGGCGGTCCCTACAAACATGTCACATTGGCTGTTGTCGATTGTGTCTGTGCCTGTTTGCAGCCCATGTTAGAACTCCAGGTTTTTCTGTTCTGTTTCGTTTCTTGCATACGCAGACTGATACTCCTACGGACACTCAGGTGACTGGTACAAAAGAGATAAAAAAAAAAAAAACATCAGGCAAAAACAAACTGCAAATCTTTATACAAAATGCAAATGTTTTTAAGGCGTTTCTGGTGACTGACAAGAATACACTATTAACACCTGAACAAAAGTTAACTGCACACTTTCACACAAATTACAAATGTTTTTAAAGCACGTCAGGTGACTGGTACAAAAGAGATTAAAAAAAATAACATCAGGCAAAAACAAACTGCAAATCTTTATACAAAATGCAAATGTTTTTAAGGCGTTTCCGGTGACTGACAAGAATACACTATAAAACCTGAACAAACGTACTGCAAATTCCTTCCCCTCCCCTTTCTCCATCTTCTCATGATGATTTCCTGTCAATCAACCATTTGTATTGTCCAAAATGTGCCTCCACTTCCATTCTTAGGACCAGGAAATCAGTCGGCATTATTTTCAAGAACACACACATTTTTCTGGCTCCTTGTCTTCCTTCTTCTGCTGCTCGCACTGTGCACGAGACAGTGCTGAAAGATAAACTCAAACATCTCCACCACCCCATCCCCAGACTGGCTGGATACCTCAAAGTATGGCTCACACTTGCACTTGCTGAAGTCAATGTGCTTGTTAAGCTCACAGGACAGTTGCTTCCCCTCCTCCATGCTGATTTCTCGTTTGTCTGGATTGAGCTGGTCCATTTTTGTGGCAACGACGACGCGCAGACAGTCGTCACGGGTGCAGCTGAGCATAGGGATGAAGCGAGTCCTGGGAAAGAGGCAGCAATTGGTTGATGCCATTATACATCTGATAATGTGTGCTAACACATATAGCACAATTCTGCACAGTGCTTATTTAAAAAACAAAACAAAACATAGAACTAAGTTGATGAACTATATGTAATGTGGATATCAAGGGTAATCTGAATCAAGTTCACTCAGTCAGCAACAGCATCGCTAAGGGAGATGGCTGGATGGCTGTCGAACGTTACAAGAGAGTAGTGCATTTTCTTTTGTTGGGGACTAGGTGTAACTCCAGGTGGCAGTATGATTTCAAACTGAGATCTAGTTTTCTGTACTTTTGTTTAGCCTCAAGTGATGGCATTCATAGCCAGTGTTCAGGCAGTTGTGGCCACTATTCTATCATCATGTGAAGCAAATGAATAATACTTTCAATTGTACTTACAATATGATGGCTCAGTGGTAGCAAAAATATGTATCATATGTGTCACAGTACACACACACACACACATACACACACGCAAGCACACACACAAAAAGCTTGGCCAAGTAGTATGCATATAACGACATTACACGGGCAATAAATTATACTTGCATGTTTTGTATATAGTTTCATTTCTTGGTTTTATTTTCCATTAAATTTTTTCCAAAATTTCTTGATATTCTGTGAGGATGCTACTGTACACAGTAATTATTAGGAAATTAAGTAAACAAAATTCTGATGATGTCACAAAACAATTAAAGGCTTCAAGTGTGCATGTATATGAGCTTAGGTTTGTGTGCATGAATGCATGTATGTGTATGTGCATGTGTGTGTGTGTGTGTGTGTGTGTGTGTGAGAGAGAGAGAGAGAGAGAGAGAGCATTGCAGTATAGCCAACAGACCGGCACATCCGATTTTAAAACTAATGTGTCATGACATCATGACACAGAGTGATGTTTCTGTGCCTCCACAGGTGAACTTCCGTGCTTCATTGACACAAATATGTGCATCCTGGGAACGCCGAGAGAATCAAAGACAATTCTGCATATTCACATTAATTCATGGCATAAAAGACGAATCATCAACTCTAGATTCTGCTGGCAGTACCAATTATCATTCCACTAAAATTTTCACCATCAGTTTACAAAAGAGTGACAACATCCATGAAAATCATTCATATGCAACCAGCAAAAAGAAGCCATAAGGTAAATTGGCGCTTCAGAATGGACCACCCTGGATGTTGTGTACCATCTCACAATCTACTTGTCTGAATACAACAAAGATGACATGCTTTAAACTGCAACCAGGTAAGAACGAATCAAAAAACCTTCCAGAACAAAGGCAGGAAAATGGACTACAATGGAAGGAAAACAGTAAATAAAAGGAAAAAAAAAAACAGATGTAAGTAGAGTGACAGGAGAGTGGAAATCACCAGGGCAGATCCTCCCGAAGACAGGGATGCCATTTGTGCTGAAATTGTCCCTCACATCCCCAAAGGGGTTTATTTAAAAAGAGGATTTTGGTTCTCTCTCTCTCTCTTTCTCTCTCCCTTTGTGGATCTGTTTCATTTTTTCATTTAGTTTTGTTGTATTTTTCTGGTCATATCAATACCAGAATATTGTTTCTATCAGGGGCTATGGCCTAACAGAATAAAAATCTGAAACTGAATCTCTCTCTCTCTGTCTCCACAGACATCAGAATAACTGGATAGATTGATAGAGAGAATCTAACATAGACAGAGAGAGAGAGAGAGAGTCAGAGAGAGAGAGAGAGAGAATGAGAGTGACAGAGACAGGCACAGACAGACTGATGGGTTGACTGATTGATTTTAACATTCAAGGATGAAGATTTTAGGCCCAGGGCTAGTCTTATAATCTGTCTTTGTTCTGCACACACCATTTCACTACATGTAATTCATACTGACAAATCAATGACAACACTGTAACTTAACTTTAAAATGAACGGGCAGACTCTTCACTAATGTAATAAAGACTTCTTGAGAAGGCAAGGAACAGGAACAGGAACAGAGAGAGAGAGAGAGAGAGAGACAGAGACAGAGACCGAGAGAAAGAGACAAAGAGAGAGACAGAGACAGAGAGTGGGGATGGGTGTGAAGAATTGAACGGAGTAGACATTTAGACAGTGTATTCAAATTGCCACTGACAGGAGAATTTGCCAACGGAGGTCTATAATTTTTTTTTTCTTCTTAAAGAAAGGAATCAAATTATTAAGACATTAGATGTTTTATGAAGGTTTCCTTGAAAGGTTTTTTTTTTTTCCTTAATGAATACATATTCTATAGACTAGTTGAGAGAGACAGAGAGAGAAAGAGAGAGAGAGAGAGAGAGAGAGAGAGAGAGAGAGAGAGAGAGAGAGAGAGAGAGTGTGAACAAACCATTTTCTTTTTACAAGTACTGCTCTCTACACACTTCATACAGTGCACTGAAATGTGAAAACACAACTTGTAGGGAAAGAGACTGTATCACAGGACCAAGTGGTGTATGTTATACCTGAATATGTAAACACCAATAGCTATTCTTGAAATGTAATCACTAGTCATCAATACAGAACATATATTTCTCATAAACAGTGATCGCGACACTCATACTTACATTATTAACCTGAGACCTTCAAATAACTCCGAACATGAAACGAAAGAAAGCCATGTAAACTAATCCAGTGGGATGGAGGCTCTCCATAAACATGATAAAAAAATCAATACTTGGGTTATAAATGTGTGCAGAAAGTAACGCATATTGCAATGTTCATAACTGTGCATGGAGATATATGCGTACATGTGCATATATGTGGGTACACGCATGCTAAAAGAAATCACCCAGTTATAAACTTTTTTTTTTTTTTTTTTTTAAACGACACAGTGAGTATGAAAAATGTTTGTGCCAAGAGATGTCTTCCATTCTTGTTCTTTTTCTCCTTCACCATGCAAACATGCACTTCATTAATAATATCTGAGTTTCTATGACAGTACCATAATGAATCATATTTAAGGACTTTGTTAACAAAAAAAGATTCTTTGTACAAGTTAAGAATAACAACCACTCCAAAACTACCTACACTATTTTTGCTTTTATTTGCGATCTTAGAACGGTTTAAAAAGACTAAACACACACACACACACCAGATATATACAGCTGATGATGTGCAGAACAATGTACAGTCTGCTATCATGTTTTTGCTTTTGGAAGAGTAGGAAACGTCCTTCTTTATTTCTCAAATGTTAGCAACTATTTTCTGTAAAACAGAAACACAAAGGCTCACCGTAAGGATTCAAAACTTTTTCGGTCGTTGATGTCAAAAGCCAAGATGGCTGCTCCAGCATTGCGGCAAGAGAACACTGTAGTTTCGTCAAACCTCTCATTCCCTGGCGTGTCCTGCAGAATAGGTATTCAAGCCCCCCGTGGGGATACCAAGGGGTCTTTTATACAAATAGTTCCCTCTCCTTTTGGACATTCTGTGCTAGTAATGTCCCCTTTCCCGCTCTCAGTAACTCTGTCTCCTCCTTTGCTGTACTGTCGTCTACTGTCCTTTCTGTCTACCAGATCTTTTATCTATCTTTTTCCACAACCACTTCCCACAAATTTCTGCACTCATCGAAGTCAGAGTGAACTGACTATACTGTCGAGTATAGTGCGAGTATCCCAACAGGGCAAAATCAGTTCACATGCTACCAAATACTGGAACGCTGAAGAAGAAGAAGGTATTCAAGAGTAAATCCCTTTAAAACTCACCCTTCTAAACACCTTTATAGATTGGTATTTACTAATAAGGTTTTGTGTGTGTGTGTGTGTGTGTGTGTATTTACTAATAAGGTTGTGTGTGTGTGTGTGTGTGTGTGTGTGTGTGTGTGTGTGTGTGTGTGTGTGCGCGCGTGCGTGCGTCTGTGCGTGCGTGCGTGCGGGTGGTGTGTGTGTGGTGTGGTGTGGTACATTATTCCTTAAATATGATTGGATCAACTATTATTGTCGTAACAACAACAAAAAAACTACTACCCCCCCCCAAAAAAAAATGAACTAGGAATGATGAAAAAATAATAAATAGATGAAATAGGGGATAGATAAATGCGGCACTAGGAGTCTGAATTAGGGTTTACAACAAAATGATGAATTTTAAGTTCTAATTCTAAACAACCTAGCCAACCAACCACACAAAGCCATTTCAGATATGCCAAACTATCACAGGAAAAAATGTCATGTCATAAATGAGTCAGAACACACACACACACACACACACACACACACACACACACACACACACACACACACACACACTCACTCACACAACCAACTAACCAAAATAAAGAAATAAAAGCCCACCACCTATATCCTGAAAAAGAAATAAACAACACAAACACCTATAGCATGGCAGCTACTCTACTGCTGTCTTATGGCAAATAAAATCTGCCCATGGTGATAGCGCCAGGCATTCCCCCTTCGTTTATAGCTCCAGATTTTTTAAAGTATTTGGAAAAAATAAAAAGCAACAAAACACTGATACTGATGAACAGACAGCTATTAACCACTCTGGACCTCATGAATCATTTTTACTACATAACATCAAGTTTAAAACAAACAACAACAACAAAAAAAAAGGCGTAGCATAAACTGCGATCAAATGACAGAAAAGGTAGAATTTCCAGAGGAAAGACATCAGAATGGTTCATAAAGGCAGAAAAAACAGCACACAGAATGGAGAAACAGGGCACACACCTGCAGAACAGTATCACAGGAAAAGGAAACAGCTGCACTGGGATCAAAAAGTTGCACTGGAAAGAGTGGACAATGAAGGTGTACCTACTTAAAATCAACGAGGAGAGTCAGTAATAGTCATCGTACCCAGATGAAAATGGTATAGGATCCCCACTGTTTTTCACAGTAGTTGCAGCCAATAGTCTGAAACAGAAAACCAAAGTAACGCTGTGTCAGTGTCACGCCAAAGTATATGGATACAACCATCATCAGTGGAGATGATTGCTAGATCATCTGGACTTCCCTTTCGGTCACGTCCCTATTGCCTTCTGATACAATCCAGCAGCAGAAATCATAATATTGGTCATACTTTTTTGCATACTGAGCTGCTGCAACCAGTGTCTTTTTCCTGCACGGCATGAATCATGCCCAGGGCACCAGGATCCCTAAAATGTGTATGGAAGACAGGGGAGCTAATCCATGCCTCCTAGCGCAAGTATTCCAGTATGATCTCCCTTGCAAACTCGAACTTTTCCAGTCATGGACAGTTCACTTCAATTTTGCTTTGTATCCTTGGCCAGTGAAGATGCTTTGGGGATCTATTCCTCTTTCCTGTCAAGAGACTGGGCAGTCAGTCTGTGTCCCTAGTTGCCTACTTTCACATTCCTGTTCACCAGTTGTCAAACAGCTGCCTGCCCTTTGGCTTTCAGGGCAAGGTGTACTCCTTCAAGCTCTTTGATTCACTCTTTTTCTTGCTTGTGTTTGTTTTCCCAGGGTGATGCATTCAGCTGTGATGGCAAAAATGCTGACAACTTCACTGACCTCAAATACTTGGACATCCTTGTAGACGAACATGGATTGCACTGCCCGGTCAGGACTTCATGTGGTCTCTTGCTGCTCTCGTGTATGGTCAGCCTAGAGATGTAAGACGAGATTTTGTTTCAGATCTTCATTCGTCCAGGGGTGTTTTTGTGTATGGATCTGAATTTGTTTATCTTCTGGACTTGAGAGTGCAGAAGACCATATCCATCGCTCTTTTCATATCTTAGTCTGTGTCTCAGAGGGGTGTCCAAACTATGACTGGCCTCGCCTCTACAGCTTCAAAGCTGGTTCCCACGGATCTGCATCTCTCTCAGTGGGCTCTGAACAATGCCTGGAACTGGTCTGCAGTGGAGTGGGATGTTTTTCATTCCAGTGACTTTGAACTCCTTTCAGTTTTTCAGCCCAGAATGGACCTGGTTTGGCTGAAATAAACAATCTCTCTTCTTCTCCCTCAGTCATCACCTCAGATGATTTGTACAAATGTCAATACATCTGTAATGGAGCCTGCATCTGATCTCAGTTTTGAGAGGCCAGTGATGTTTAGCCTGCTCAGGATATGACAAGACCACACAAATCATCTGGAGGAAATCTAGATAGTCACCTCTCTCCTGCTGTATTGACATTCTCTGTATATTGCACTCTTGGTGAGGCACATTCCCAGGAAGCTGAATGTGCTGGCTGTGTGTGTGTCTCTCTCTCTTTTCCTGGAGGCACCAGGTTCAGCCGCTGGTGTGGATGCTGCACTGTTCAGATGCCAGTATTGGGCCCCTTGACAACTGCAACAGATGCCATTTCTCTCTCTTTGGAGGACATGAATGTGTGTATACCTTTACTCCAACCCCCTTGATTCTATTTAACCTGAATAAAGAATCTAGAGAACAGTATCAAGTGACTCACATCTGCCCCTAGGACTGGTTCAACAAGTGGATAAATCTTTCAGTGAATAGGCTGTGAAAGTTCCTATTCCTCTGTCCCGGAGGCTAGAATTCTCCATCATGCCAGTTGGAGGATGTGACACCACAAACCAGGGGTTCTCTCTCTCTCCACACTTGTTATATTTTAGGCAATTTTTCTCACATACGACACATTGTCTCCTTTTGTTTGTCGAAAAGATCACTGCTAGATTAAGACCTCCCACTGTTTGGGCGTATAATACCAAGTGCAAGTTGTTCTCTAATTGGTGCAAACAGGCTGGCCTCTCTATGGCTAACAAGGAGACTGAGAATACTCAGCGTTTTCTTGATGACTATTTCATTGACAAATGGCAGAAGTAGGCCTGTTTAAGGGCTTCAGCTTTGCTATTGCTAAGACCTTTTGGTCTTTAGGGGGAGGACATGTGATTTAAGTCACAATTTAGTGATTTTAACCCAAGTTATTTGCCGGAAAAAAAATCATAATGTCATAATGACAGTAGTGGTGCGGCAACCTTGGCATTCTCTGACGTTCAGCAGGAAATCCAGCATCTGTTCTCCTCATATGCAGGGTTTGTTTGTGTTTTCTAAAACCCACCAAGTGTAAAAGTCACAGACTGCAGGATCTTTCATGTACTGTTCTGGACTTACAAATCTCTCTCTCTCTCTCACACACACACACACACACACACACACACACACACACACACACACACACACACACACACACACACACTCACAGTGCACACACAAAGGGGGCTCAAGCACAAGCAGGTCTGCACATATTTCAACCTAGGAGATGAGAAAATAAATCCTGCTCCCACATTTCAACTCCCCAGCACTGCCAGGGCCTAAAACCCTGATGCTCAGGTTGGGAGACAAGTGTACTAACAACCACTCTTGTGCTCAACGGCTGACAGAGAAACCTGCAGGACAGTGAGTTCTGAACACCCAGACAGACAGACTGATTGACAGACAGGCAGACAGACAGAATTTAGGTCAAATTCTCACAGCTTGATGAAGTCTAAATCGACCCTCAGTGTAGCGTCCCAAGAGGCAGCTCTTGCCCACAGAGTCATCCCCAAAGAGAATCACCTTCAGGTTCCTGTAAAAAGTACATTTCATCATTGTTATTATCTACCACCATCAACAAACCTTCCACTGCCTATGGCATACAAGAAGATTTGCAATGAAATGATTATTCTGTTGCCCTTCTTTGCACCCTGTCAATGTTAACTGTCTCTGAGGAGCCTTGAACTGGGTGCAAAGAGGATGTGGTAATGTCCATATCCATTTTGCGCCTGATTTCAGGAGCTAAGTGATGATCTGTTGGTGCTTCGTTTTCATTGTCTAGAATGTTGTCTGTCTATCCTGAAGAAAAACCAATGGGGTCGAAACGCCTGGCATGTGTTTGCAATTTGTTCTTTCATCTGGTGATACAGTAATTTTTCTTTTAATATTTTTCCAACTTTTTTTTTTTCCATTCTGTTCGGTCAGTTTCCATGCCCATAGATTTGTTACAAAGATGCTTAAAGACGATGCTAATTCTTTACTCTTTTTTTTTTTTTTTGCTGTCCCATCTTCTGTGCCACCTCTGTCGCACTGCACCCACACCTCTCATTCCGTCCACATCCACAGCCACAGCCTGGCCCAGCCCCAGCATCACAGGGAGCAGTCAACGTCAAGTCATCAAGAGGTAACCCACCAGAGGAGACACTGCACTGCTGTCAAGTCACTTTGGGTGGTATTCAGTGGCGCCTGTTCTGATCCAACATATGCAGCACACCACCTACTAAGCCCCCTATTGATGAAAATAATTGCTTAGCTGCAGAGCTGCTATGAAAGAGCTCTCTCTCCAGAGGGCGCCACCATGTCCATCAAACGACAGCCCCCAAGAACTTGCAAATACGGATGACCCCCGACAGAATCAAACCAAGGCCACAGACGCAAAGAGGACATCGAAACTGAAGTCACCATTATAGAAGGGCATGAAGGGCCACAGAATCGAGACTTTAAAAAAAATGTTACGCTGATCAAAGAGTATCAGGATGAAGAAGATGATGCTGCAGATTTCCATGTTGATCTGAAACTGCATGACAGGGCTGTACTCTATGCTTACTTTCATAATATATCATGGCATCAACCAGTCCTGAGAGATACAGACACTTGCAGTGTTGGTCAAGAAGTTTGAGCAACACTCTCAAGGACGCACTGATTAAGAGGATGAAACTCAACTGAGCGGTCCCAGTTTCCCCAACTTCAACACAGCAGCTGGTCTTTACTTCATTCTTCAGCCTTATCTAGACTAAGCTCACTCAATTTTTTTTTTTAACTGCTTTTCAGATGACTACTAAATAAGTCACTGTTGCACCATCTGACCAGGCGGCAGGATTTACTTATAAAAATGGTAGATTTTTCAATTTTTCTTTTAATAACACATTAAAAAAAAACCCTGCTAAATTCAGTCATGGGCGTGCACATGCACGCACGCACTCTCTCTTTCTCACACACACACACACACACACACACACACACACACACACACACACACAGAAATATGAAGATTACATAGACTCGCCTTCTTCCACACAGACAAGTAAAACATTAGCTTGTCAGTGATGCACAGGAATATCCTTGTGGGACAGCCCTCGGCTGATACAGCACTTAATGACAATATACAGGCAAGAACTCGATGCATACTGGTCTTGTCTTATAAGAAAAAAAAATGCAAGGTAAAAATGGATTAACACAACCACATGCTCACTGATGTGATATTCTCAAGCAGCATTTTATTCATCTATTAATTTTTGTATTCAAACATTTACTCATTTATAACTTTCTAATGCCAATCTTCAACACACATACAACTTAAACGAATGTCCATAGGCCATACTGATACAATTATCTCTTATCAGCTTTTGGCAAAGAGGTTGGGAATGAGAAAGACGGGCAATTCTCAGCACCTATAGTCAAAGTTGCACCAAAGAATCAAAGTGATGAGGGCTGCTCATGTACTGAAAGCAGCAGTATGAGAGAGAGAGAGAGAGAGAGAGAGAGAGAGAGAGAGAGAGAGAGACAGAGACAGAGCGAGCAAGAAAGAAAGCGAGAGACAGCGAGAGAGAGAGGGGGGGGAGCATGTGTATATGTGTGTGTGTGTGTGCATATGTGTATGTGTGTGTTTGTCCGGGTATGAAAGAGAGAGAGAGAGAACGTATGTGCATGTGTGAGTATGTGTCTCTCTGAGCATGTGTGTCATTCTCTGTGTGAATCTCTGTTTTTGTGCATGTGTGTGTACACATTTGTATATGCATCGCAGAAGATGAGTTTAACATCCTCACAGTGTAAGCTTTTAGGGGCAAAGTTTTTTTTTGCTGCTGCAGGCTGTGTCATGGAGTCATTCATCATCATCGCAACAAGACTTTGTAGGCTGGCAAGTTTGGTCGTGTGGTTTGGGTCAGTGGTCAGGAAGAGGGACCCGGGTAGAGACGGCTGCATCTGGCAGGAGCCTGGATGGGGTGTGAGTCGTTAGGACCGCTGAGCGGTTGTCTGAAGATTATTATTCAGCCATGGTCGATGTTGTTGATGTTGGTGTCGTCGTCATCATGGTGGTTCCTCAAAAGCCGTCGTCAGAGCTACCGGGCGGCTGTCTTCATGCTGAGTGGCGACAGTCCTGTGCCGCATGAGGCTGACTCAGGAGACTACAGGACACAAATCACCGAGCCACTGCACGTTGGTCCATTCCTACTCTGCGCCCATGGGGGGCGTTCCCCCCTCCCCCCTGCAAAGGGAGGTCCTGCTGGGGTTGCAGGGCACTGGGTAATTCGCAGAGTGGCAGCGCCTCGTCATGTGCCCCCCCCCTCGAGAGCCGTCCCCCGGCGACAGAGGTTAGTCCCGTCATCACTCGTGGTGCGAAGAAGGAAATCGGCGCCACCCTACACCCATCTCCCACATGGGTGTCTGCTGCCACCTTCCCAGCAGGAGTGAGTCGTTACGACGGCTGAGCCGCCACCGTTTCTGAAAAAAAACAGCCTCTAAACAGCGCTCAATCAGAGGTCCGCAAAGCCAGCAACACCGCGCAGCTGCGGACAAAACGGGCCTCGCAAAGCAGGAACTAACAGAAATTTGTGCTATCTGTCGAAGCTTCCGTGTTGTATGGCTCGCCGTCCGTTCAAGCATCCAAACGTATCTATTATTGATGAAACTTTCAGAACACAAGGAATAAACTGAAGCATGTCACTTCTAATCATTTTGTTGTTGTATTGAATTATTGGCGCTTGAAGTGGAAGAATGAACCCACTTTTTGTAACTTTTTGTACCATATTTTTCTCCACTGCGAAAATTCCAACAACATGGAGTGTTTTAATTATGAATGAATAGCAACCATTTAATTCTTTTCACACATATAAATTTGATTATCCAGGTCTGTGTCTAAGCGCAGAACTTTCTCTTTGAAAATTGGTACAAAATACAACTTACTTTCTCTCATGCCCAGCAGTCGACATTGTAACATTTATTTCATTATTTGTGTCAGAGTCATGTCCCTTGGTAGGGCCGAATTTAAATACGCATCTAACTTCGATCGGGTTTACTAACAGGGTGCCGCAGCGGTTTCCTCATGGGCACCAAATGTGCATGCGGGAGCGTTGTGTCACTCCAGCCTGCCTTCATTAGGTGGCCAACCCTAGCGGCCACCCTGGCGCCACTTTCGGTGTTCAGGGCCACCCATGACCTAAGAGTTCAGGACTTCCTCCAGCCACATTCCACCCTAGGGATGCAACCCATGAAGCTCCTGTGTGACTCCCTTCTATCCGCTGGTACAGACAGCTGGTTTTGACCACTGTGCAGGAAAGAGGTGTGGACAGTAAAGAGTGTCAAAAGAGACAAAGAGGATCCCAAAGATCCACTTTGGGTCGAACCACAGAGACTCACACCCCTGTCCTCTGGCTTCACAGCTGGGAGGGACGACCAGTAAGGGTGTTTTACCTGAGCTGGCCAAAATTGGATCATGTGGATCCATATCAAATGGTCCTGAAAAGGAACTGAGGAAAACGAAGGGAAGGATAACTGCCGCAAGGAGTAGACGACCAACGATAGCAATCCACCACGGAGGACAGCAACACCAAGTCTACACAGACTAAAGTTTGAAGAAACCTTGTCCTTAAGGGCCTCAGGCCGATAGGACGTAAATCTCACCCTTAACTGTAACTGTAACTGTAACTGATCGGGCTTTGCATGCTCCTTGACATCGTTGTCAGCGATACTTGTTTTGGATTCAACATCCACAAAATATGGAATACTTTGTCAATCAAATTATATCAAAATGGATGAACTTTTGACATGGCGTCATCGTGGGATCTGCTGCAACATGATCGTAAGCTTTAAAGTGACTAAACAAAAGTACATATGAAATGAAACAGGGAACAGTAAACAAAACTTATGCAAGACTGAGGGACACGATAAAATTTTTATATCTCATGAACTATTGAAAACTTTCTGATTACATTTTGGGCATTTGCCAAAACCCCAGTTAGCTATCTGTCAGCCGCTTTTTGGTGTGTTTGCATAGTAAGGGATAGAAACGATCCGTTGCATTACTTGAACTCTACCCTTCCTACGATGTGGACTGTGCAAGATGCACACTCTGAAGCACAATAATCTGATATGGCTGCACATGGAGTATGGGTCTGCAATGAACTGCATTGTCTAGAAAAGGATAAACGCAGTAAAACAAACAAACAAACAAAAAACAAAAAAAAGAAAAAAAAGTAAAACCTACGTGAACTGTATGGGTTGCTTGCGATCTACGTGATCAGGAGTATGCATTGAAAAGCTATTGTATTGTAACATGTTTTAATGTACGGAACTCTGGTACACAACTCTCTCTGAACTGTATACATCAGCTCCATGTGGAAACCGCTTGCAACGCAAAAAAAGTTACGTTGCGATCTGGCTACGAACATCAGATGGTATTTGAAACGGGATCTGAAAGAATTATTTCTTCACGCACACGCTTTCCTAGACACTGTAAACTCTGGCGAATATGAACTTCGAAGACCCTTCTATCGACTGGGATGCTACAGACCTCTTCCAGAGTTCACACGCTTCAGAGACCACGTCGGATTTGTGTCTGACGGACCACCGGCAACCCTGACTGACAAACAGAAAGCCGGATGGCTCGGAAGTTGACTCGGCACTCAAGGAAGACAAATTTATCATACTCTGCAATGGACTGCAGATAAAAAAAAAGAAAAACCCGACAAAGTTCTAGACAAGTTTGAAATGTATGTTCAACCCAAGGAAGAACAAACGAATTGCAAGGCATAAACTAAAACAAAGAAAACAGGAGGAAGGTGAGTCCTTTGACAACTTTGTAAAGATCTGCGCCTGATTATGATGGACGGTGACCACACTGATAATGATGACATTATGGTTGACAACATCGCTGATGGAGTGCATGACAAAAAACAAAAACAAACAAACCAAAAAACAAAAACAAAAACTTCAAGGGAGGCTCCTTGAAAAGGGGGAAGCCTTGACTCTAGCACAGGCGATAGAAATTGGTCAACAATTTGAAATGTCACAGAAACCACTCTACATTGTTCGAGATGAGCCAGAAGTAGCTGTGGATATCGTGAAAAGGAAAAAAAAACAACACGAACCTCACTCAGTGCAAGAGGAAACAAAAAACTGCTTTCGCTGTGGTGGCGACTCCAAGCACCCTAAAACAAGAGGAAACTGCCTGGTAATGGGAACAACATGCACACACAGCAAGAAAACCTAACCACTGGAGGAAAGTTTGCAGAAGCCGCCGTAATGTACACATTTTGGCTGCCGACCCAGAGCCAGATTCAGAACCAGAAGTCCTGATGATTCACATGACTGTGGTCAACAAGGCCAAAACCAACAAGTGGAATGAAATCGTGTCAGTTCATGGAAAAAAAACATTAGGTTAAAAACTGACACTGGGGCAAGATATAATACACTAACAGTCCAAGATTACCAGAAAATTTCCCACTGCTGTGAAATCCACTCCTCAGATAAAATTTTGCGTACCTACTCAAACCACAAAATCCAGCCATCAGCACAGCAAACCTACCTATCCTCTGCAACGGCAATTTGAAATTATCAACATTGATCAGGAGAATGTAATTTCTGGCATGACTGCAGAGAGTCTTGGCCACATCGCCCGCCTGTCAACACTGAATGCAGTAGACAAGACTCCAACACCACCAGATTTTGATGAGTTTCTTGAGCTACAGCGTACCACTGGAACACTCCCAGGGGAGTGCAGCATCAAACAGAAACCAGGCGCAAAAGGAATTGTCCATCCAGCACATCGCCAACCAGCAGCTGTATGTGAGAAGATATCAAGAACCCCGCGAAATTGAATCAGACGGCCACATCACCAAAATTGAAGAACTACTGAATGGGTTAGTTCAATGACTCTCTTCGAAATGACAAACTCCGAATCTGCATTGATCCTCGTGATTTGAATGCTGCCATTCAGCGAGAGCACTATCCAATGCGCACAGTTGAAGAAATTATAGCAGACATTCCGGACGCCAAAGTGTTCTCAAGACTTGATGCAAAAAGTGGATTTATACACCTAAAATTAGACGAAGCATCAACTTTCAACACCCCTATCGGAAGATACCGCTGGCTATGCCTTTCATTCGGCATCTTCTGTGCCCCAGAAGGGTTCCAGTGGATCATGGACCAAATACTTGAAGGAGTTAAAGGTGCATATGCAACAATGGATGACATTCTGGTCGCAGGTAGTGATACTGATCATCATGACAAAATACTTAAACAAGTCATTGAAAGACCCACAAACTACAATCTGAAACTAATCCCCGAGGAACTACACGTCTGGCAGTCCAGCGTTCCATATGTCGGTCACCTTCTCACAGCTGATGGACTAAAGCCAGACCGTACAAAAGTGAAAGCTGTACAGGGCATGCCATCTCCTGAGAACAACGATGATGTCAGACGCTTCCTGGGCTTCATCACCTACCTTGGCAAGTTCATCATCCCAACCTGAGTGAAGAAAGCGCCCCTGTGCGTGACCTGTTGAAAAATGATGTTTTTGTTTGAATGGCTGAAAAAGTCACGAAGATGCTTTCGAAATATTCAAGAGTGTCTGCTGCAACCATCCAGTCCTCGAGTACTAGGATGTCAATGCCCCCGTTGAAATGCAGTGTGATGCCAGCCAACACAGGCTGGGAGCTGTTCTTATCCAGAATGGAACGCCAGTGCATGAAGCTCACAATCCATGACCGACGCAGGAAAATGCTGCGCTCAGATCGAGAAAGAAATGCTGTCGATCGTCCACGCTTCCAAGAAATTCCACTGCTACATCTTTGGCAAAGAAGTCACCATGTACAATGACCACAAGCCAGTCGAACAGATTTGCTGCAAACCACTCCTGTCAGCACCAATGCGCTTACAGCGCATGCTTCTCCATCAACAGTGGTACAGTCTGCGTGTGAAGTATCGGAAAGGCTGTGACATGCAACTACCATATACACTTTCACATGTGCACCTGCCTGAAGATGTACTGAAATATCGCACATAGAAGCAGTAAACACATACGCAACAAACCACAAAAGAAAAGTATATCGAACTCCAGGAGTGCACACAGCGAGAACTTGGTCAGCTGCAAGCCCTGATCTTCAGTGGCTGGCCAGACAGGAGAAGTGAAGCACCCCTAGTAACACGGCGGTTTTGGGACTCGAGGGATGAACTTGTGGTCTCAGATGGTATTGTTTTCAAAGGGCCTGAGATTGTAATTCCACCCAGTCTTCAGAAACAAATACTGACTCTCATTCATGAGTCTCACCTGGGCATTGTGAAATGCAAACAAAGGGCCAGAGAAGTGATGGAGCTCTGTGTGGAAACCACTAGCAGCGCAAAAAAAACAAAACAACAAAACAAAAAACAAAAAAAAAAACAGTTATGTTCCAGTCTGGCTACAAACATCAGAGAAAAGCTAGGTAGGTAGAGGATAAGTGCTAATCTCTTGGTTGAGAGAGATTCAGAGGATCCATGTGCAGCACAGACCAAGAACATGTAAAAGAATCCAGTGACAACACAGGAGTTAGTGCCGACACATTCTATGGCCTTTCCCCATATAGTTTCTGAGTGTTCTTTCTTTTCTTTACAAATTTAAGAGTGATAAAATAAGAGGACTGCCACTCTCAACAGGTGTCAGTCTTATTCATTCCACTTGAAGGTGTGAAGAAATCAGTTAACCCTGTCATTAATTGTATGAACATGGTGTCTTGTTTTGCCAGTTGCTTTTTCATGACATGACCTCGCTTTCCTTTTCTAGGATGTGATTTCTTATTTTTCCATCTTGTTGTCAGCCGAGATATACTGGGCTGAAAATTTGTAGGTATGTTCATGATGGGTCACGAATAATGCCTGATGTTTTAGTTTACCGTTGTAACCGTTAATAACGTCTGTAACGGCCTGTAACGGTTTTTCTTTTTTTATGGACATCTAAAAAGTACTTGGCCGACCTTTATGAAAATTAGCAGGTATGTTCAGTTTGTATCACAGATGAAGCCCGATGTTTTAGTTTACCCAATTATAGCAGTTACTAACGGCTG
>JADBJO010021166.1:0-5000 GCA_016801955.1 Conus betulinus | reverse complement strand
TTATCTAAAGCTAAGGCGGCAAAACAACACGAGAACAGCGTCATAGCAAGACTGGCAGCAAAAATGACATTTTTTTTTTTTTTTTTTGTAGTGGCACGCCTGCAACTTGCGAAGTTTAAAGTGTGTGGCAAGGAACACGGAGTTCGGTACTTCAACACTGGTTAGGTTAGAAAGCGAGTAGCGATGTCCTGAACATGTAGACAATGTAAAAGAATGGACTAGTTGCGCCCTGTCTCCCAGTGACTGGAGAACAAAAAGCCTGAGATGAATGACTGTCCGAGCGTTCGCCCAACCGCTGGTAGATCTTTCATGAAATGTGGACGACGACGCGACAACGACGACGGTGATGGTGAGAGTGAGAGTGAGGCTGACACACAAGCTTCTAGTGGTAAGTACTTGATACAAAAATGGTTCGTTAAAAGGTTCATATCAGGGGGCCTAACTGGTAACGCACGGGAACAAAGTGGAGAGCGGCTTTATTTATTTTTTTTCCGTGTTCATTGATGTGAGCTTTTTACGGCCATGACTTCTACGTTTGTCGTTTTCCTTACGTTCAACTCGGCAACATGCTGGACCATTGGTGGGAAGAGAGATTAAGAGGAAAAGACATTAACCAACAAAAACCCCATCGAAGTTGGAAGCTGAACCGGAAATCACGTACACATGCACCGTGGCAAGGTGCCAGTTTCCTGTTTGGAAATGTGAAAAAAAACACCAAAAAAACAAAACAAAACAAAACAAAAAAAAACGAAAAAAGACTTAACATTTTCAAATGTAACGACATTGCAGTCTACCCGAAGATAATCTAATGTACGTATTTCCAACGTATGGTCATTCTTAATCGTCGAAGTATAAATAAAAAAAAAAAAATGTTGACTTCTTTCTTTCCATTTTTGTTTCTCTTTCGGTGGGATCCGACGTTGTGGCCAGCAATACGGATACATTTTTGAGACGAGGATTTGTGACCTCTGGGACGTATGTTGCGAGTTGAACGGTGTCTGTCAGCCAGATTTAGAGGATCATTCCGTGAGCATTCTCTACCAAATGCACAACATATATCCTCGAATGCATTTTAGTAAAGTCGATTGGATGCGAGCTCATTTTTTTAATTTTTTTTTTTTTTTATCAGTGTTAGCATAGTCTAGTATATGTTATCATCATTCTGATGAGTATTTGCCATACTATGTGACATGCACCCCATGCTAGAGATTGAAACGTGTTGATATTCAAATGAGTGTTAGCCATACCCTGTGACATGCACCCCATGCTAGAGATTTAAATGTGTTAGTCTTATTCAAATGAATGTTAGCCATACTCTGTGACATGCACCCCATGCTAAAGCTTTAAACGTGTTAGTATTATTCAAATGAATGTTAGCCATACTCTGTGACATGCACCCCAAGCTAGAGATTTAAATGTGTTGGTATCATTCAACAGCTTCTGTTTTAAACAGTAACATGCACTTCTCAGCACCCTAGCTTTGTCATTGGTACGTCGTGAGGGGGGGTAGAGGTAGAAGGGGTAGATAAGGGTTGGGGTGGGAGGAGCTTAGACATCTTGCAGATCCTGCGGCGCTGAAGATGTGTCCCGATCGTCATTTCCCGTTACGTGGCATCCTGTCCTGGCACCGGCAGCGGCATTCGGTAAGTACGTTACGAACCGTGGCACCGGCAGGCGGCATTCGGTAAGTACGTTACGAATAGTTTTCTTCATGCTGTACTTTCAAGTTCTGAACATGAAACAGGTTTTCTTCGGGTAACAAGTTCAAGTCGGCAAAACTGTTTGTAACGCTGGTATGAAAAAAATCATAAATTCAAAAGCTCTGTTACTTTTGTCCTGAGTAGTTTGGTGGTCAGCTTTACCTTCGGTTTCGTCTTATGATGTAAATTACAATGAAACATCCAGTTTGCTACACTGATCAGTCTCTGTAAGTGTAAATTTCGTACATTTTTTTTTTCTGCTTCTTTCTTCTGTTACAGTTTGCCCGGGCTCCTGACTTTATGATTTGGAGCCTCTGGAAACCAAACTGTCGTTTCACTTTCGACATTTTTAATTGGCTTACATTGTAAACAGTGGCGAGTTGAACAGTACCCGAAGAGCCGCACATTCCAGGGAATGCTTACGGAAGCCCGCAGCACGCACTAGGATACTTCGTTTCGTCTTTGTACGTCATTGTCTTTTTTGTCATGTCTGACCGCGTCCTCGTCCTCTTTACTTTTACAGCTTTCTCGCGTGTGTGTGTGTGTGTGTGTGTGTTCCATTATCTTTGTGTCTTTGGTCGAAAGATAGATCCCGAATTAATCGTGACGATAGAAAAGAGAAAAGAGAACGCTTTACATCTGTGGATGTGAAAATATATACATCTGTAGAAGCACTAAAAAAAAAAAAGGGGGGGGGGGGGGGGAAGAGAGAGAGAGAGAGAGAGAGAGAGGGGGGGGGGGGGGGGGGGGCTAATGCAGAAACGCAATCTTATTACTCTTGTCCGAAAGTTTCGTGAAAGTTTTTCCCCTTTTCTGTAACTCTCCCGTTTTTTCTTTTTCTGCGCTCTTCTCTGCTTTCTCCTTCTGTGTCTGTCAGCATCATTTCCCTGTCTCCGTCTATCTGTCTGCCTCTTGCCCATTGGTGTGTCTGTCGGTCGGTTGGTCGATCGGTCCGTCCGTCCATCTGCCTGCCTGTCTGTCTGTCTGTCCTGGGTTTGAAAATTCCACAGTGCATATCGTGCAATACGCCACTTAGTATTATAAATCTTATTGCAGCATACGGAGTGATAAACTACTCGGCATTAAACGTCTTATCTGTCTGTCTGCCTGCCTGTCTATCTACCTGTCTGTCTTTACTGTAGAATTTCCGATCCTCTGCGCAATACATGCCCTGGCCAGAGATTTGAATTATAGGTACAAAGAAGGACCCCCCCCCCCCCCCCCCCCCCCCCCCCCCCCCCCCAAAAAAAAAAAAAAAAAGAAAAAAAAAAAAAAAAAGATTACACAGGGTGTGTAACTGGTTTACTTTAAAAAGGCTTTATTCGCGCGATCATTTCCGGTTCCACCGACGTACTGTCATAGCTTAACTTACATTTCTGGGAGATCAGTGAATCCTAGACAAGGAGATTTAGACTAGAACGAGATAACCATGCACTCTCTCTGGTTTACCCCTGTTGTCTTTGTGACAACACTGTTTTGTTCTGCAGCTGGTCTGTGAAAGCGGTGAAGGGAAGGGATCGTCTTTCCCTTTTTACAGGTTAAACCGTCTATTACAGTTCCTGTTGCAGTTGGTTTTGCCTCACGAAAGACAACGAAAAAGGGAAGAACACATTTCAAACATTCAAAACGAGCAGGCGCCATAACAGTTGGGTTTGTGTTGCAGCGCCTTTATCAACACATGCCAATTGACACAGCACTGTTTAACATGATTGCATCATTCATGGGCTGCATGTACGACTGTCCACGTGTGGGTGGTTAATATGCGGGGAGGGGGGTGGGGGAGGAGGGGGGGGTAGAGGAGGTGGTGGGGGGGTGGGGGGCGTGGGTCTCTCTCTCTCTTTTCTGTCTCTCTCTCTCTCTCTCTTGTCTTCTCTCTGATCTGACAGAGGGAGACGCGCATTCCGGTAAGTGAAGGGAGAGTGGAGGGAGTGAAGCGATTTGTTGATTGCGAAAGGTATGACTTTGAGCGCGTATTTCCCGTTTTGTTTGATGCTGCACGGCAAGATATTCAACGCGTATTTCCCGTTGCGTTTGCTGCTGCATGGCAAGATATTGAGCGCGTATTTCCCGTTTTGTTTGCCGCTGCACGGCAAGATTTTGAGCGCGTATTTCCCATTTTGTTTGCTGCTGAACGGCAAGATATTGAGCGCGTATTTCCCGTTTTTTTTGATGCTGAACGGCAAGATATTCAACGCGTATTTCCCGTTGTGTTTTGCTGCTGCACGGCAAGATATTGAGCGCGTATTTCCCGTTTTGTTTGCCGCTGCACGGCAAGATTTTGAGCGCGTATTTCCCATTTTGTTTGCTGCTGAACGGCAAGATGTTCAACGCGTATTTCCCGTTTTTTTGCTGCTGCACGGCAAGATTTTGAGCGCGTATTTCCCGTTCCCGTTTGTTTGCTGCTGCAGGGCAAGATGTTTCAACGCGTATTTCCCGTTTTGTTTGCTACTGCACGGCAAGATTTTGAGCGCGTATTTCCCATTTTGTTTGCTGCTGCACGGCAAGATTTTGAGCGCGTATTTCCCGTTTTGTTTGCTGCTGCACGGCAAGATATTGAGTGCGTATTTCCCGTTTTGTTTGCTGCTGCACGGGAAGTTTTTGAGCGCGTATTTCCCGTTTTGTTTGCCGCTGCACGGCAAGATGTTCAACGCGTATTTCACGTTTTTGTTTTGCGCTGCATGGCAAGATGTTAAACGCGTATTTCCCGTTTTGTTTGCTGCTGCAGGGCAAGATGTTCAACGCGTATTTCCCGTTTTGTTTCCTGCTACAGGGCAAGATGTTCAACGCGCATTTCCCGTTTTGTTTGCTGCTGCAGGGCAAGATGTTCAACGCGCATTTCCCGTTTTGTTTGTGCTGCAGGGGCAAGATGTTCAACGCGCATTTCCCGTTTTGTTTTCTGCTGCACGGCAAGATGTTCAACGCGTATTTCCCATTTTGTTTGCTGCTGCACGGCAAGATGCTCAACGCGTATTTCACGTTTTGTTTGCCGCTGCATGGCAAGATGTTCAACGCGTATTTCCCGTTTTGTTTGCCGCTGCAGGGCAAGATGTTCAACGCGTATTTCCCGTTTTGTTTGCCGCTGCAGGGCAAGATGTTCAACGCGCATTTCCCGTTTTGTTTTTCCTGCTGCAGGGCAAGATGTTCAACGCGTATTTCCCGTTTTGTTTGCCGCTGCACGGCAAGATGTTCAACGCGTATTTCACGTTTTGTTTGCCGCTGCACGGCAAGATGTTCAACGCGTATTTCCCGTTTTGTTTGATGCTGAACGGCAAGATGCTCAACGCGTATTTCCCGTTTTGT
>JADBJO010021165.1:10000-30041 GCA_016801955.1 Conus betulinus | reverse complement strand
GTTGCTGGACCCCCGAACGGTTCGAGGTAAAAGAAAACGGAGGACGACGAACGGAAACCTGGCGCAGGACAATCGCAGAGACATATACAAGAGGCTGCTGGATTGAAAGACAAAGACTGGACTCTCAACCAGCACCCCAGAGCCAGCTGCAGACAGAGCCAGATAGAGATCTCTTGCCGTTGCCTCAAGCGCCAGCAGGCACGGAGAAGAAACTGGATGATGATGGATGATTGCGCCGTAAGCAGACGATGCAAATGTGAGTGAAAGGAAACTCACGAACGCAGCTGTATACATTTTTGCACGTGAACACGACGCTGCCAGATGTGAAAGGAACCAACGGAAGCTTTTGCACACACAAATGGTTTATGTCTGTTCGTTTTTTACTTCGTGGTTGATCCAAAAGGTGGGCGATGCCACGCCTCCACGCTCAGATCTGCGACAGAAAACGCCATTTTTAAAGAAAGTTTCAAATGTCTTCAGGGATGTTGGGGCTTATCTTGGAAAAACAAACTGCGAAGTCGAAGGAAACCCCATCTCTGAGAAAAAACTCCACCTACCTCCTCCCTCCTCTCCCCGTTAACAGTTCACTCCATCCTCGATACAAACAGGAAAAAATATTGTCTGTAAGTACAAGAGTTCAGAAAGGACATTTTGTCTGTATATGGACCGTCACCTATTTATTTTTCGTTAATTTTCCACACACCGTAAATGGTCACGTCTTTCAGACTGACGCTTGACATGGTTCAGATTTCTCACTACTCTCCAGATGGTTCCCGTATGCTGTTAACGAAGGGTTCCATTTTCATAACGTGTTTTCTAAATTTTAGGTTCTCATTTCTTCTTCTCTCTCCCGTTCTCCCCCATCATTTTTTTCTTTTATGAAATCTTTGCCAATCCATTCATGTAATGACGGAAGAATTGTTAGCCTACACAATGTTTTCCCCACTACTAAATTGTTCAGCATTCTGTCTCGAGATTAAACAGCGCCGAAGTCTTTGAAGACAGTTAGGTTCTTGCGGTCAGAAAATGTGTTGGAACAGGCATCATGAAGAAAAAAAAAAGCTCAAAACGATTGTGGGTGGGGTCGAGAGAGTGGGTCTAGGTGGGAAAGGCAAGGGGGAGGAAGATTTAAATTAAAGGGGAGGGGGGGGGGGGGGGGGGGGGGGGGCAGCTGGTGTCAAAAGAAGAGGAGGCAGAAAAAGGGGAAAGTGCAGTTAGCGAAAAATATTAGGAAAGGACGGACACACACAAACACACACACACACGCACACGCACGCACACAAAACGCGCGCGGTGCGCCCAAGGAGGAGAGGGGATGGAAGGGATGGGGCGAGGGGAAGGGGTGGTGGAAAGGATCATTGAGGCCAAAAGGAACAAGAATGGGGACTAACGGTCACTATCGTACAACCACTGCTGCCTACTTCTGCTACTGTTGATGTGTAGTGAACTTGGACAGGCGGTGTTGTAAATCAACAGTGGGTGTTCCTTGTTGGCTCGAGTGTGCAACGAACCGAAATGTTTTGATTATCTGCATGTTCGTTCTTTAATTAACGTCTATAGTGATCTTAGACAGTATGTAAGTGTTATGTGTATGTGTGCATGTTGTGTGTTTGTGGGTGTGGTGGTGCCGTTGAGTGGGATTTTAGGCGTACGTAGGTATGTATAATGCAATTAGGCCTAGATAAAATAAAAAATAATTAAAAAGCAACAAAACAAACAAACAAACAAAACCCCACAACCCCCCCCCAAAAAAAAAAAAAAAAAAAAGAAAAAAGAAAAAAGCCTCCACAATAACTGAATCCAAAACTTTAAAAGAAACACTAAATAACAACTACCACCAAGATGGGGAAAGGAAAATAACATAGACGTTAAATAAATGTCCAACTGGGCTCTTAATCAGTCCTTGAACAACTTCAAAAATTTCAAAAGCGGAGCGACTGATGGCGGAGAACGAAGCAAAATTTAGAAAGAGTGGGGGTTAGTTGCCGCCGAGGACATTGACGAACAAAGTACATGACAAGATGTCGGCCATTCTTCACAGCATACCACATGGACATCAGATAAGTCCTCTCTTCGTTCTTTATTTGTACTGTCCTAAATGTTAAATGTGATCCTTTTTTTTTTTTTTTTTTTTTTCACTTGAAGAAGACCCAAGCGGTCGAAATGCATCGTGAGTGATAGCAGCCTTTTGGCTAATTGGTCTAGGTCTACCTTTCATTCGCAGATAATCCACAGTGTGATGGAACCCAACAAAAATCGACAAAGGAACCTTGTAATGCAAAAGATGAATTAAGTGGTAAACTTCTGGTATGAGTTCTGCTCTCACACTTGTACTCGAAAATTTTATCTGCACGTGTGAGTGGTGTGTCTGTGTGTCTGTCAGTCTGTGTGCGCGCGCGTGTGTGTGTATGAGTGTGTGTGTGTGTGTGTGTGTGTGTGTGTGTGTGTGTGTGTGTGTGTGTGTGTGTGTCCCCATGGCAAATCTAAAACGCTGACATTTTCCCTGGTTTTACATGCGCTAGCAAAACCAAGCTTGCTGGAAAGATTTTTTTTAATGGCACTTTTCTAACCAGACGTTTTCCACACTTTGTGGTCAGTTACAAATACTATTTCATACATTGGTTAAAAACAACGTACGTATCGATTTTTTTATGCAAACCTTGTAAGAATGTTAAACTTACCTTCTATCAAAGTCAGATCATATGATGCGATGAGCATATATGAACAAAGATTTTACTAGATGTAGATAATACATTGACGACATGTTAACATTCTTCCACAAATATATTGCAAAAGTAAGACTTACTGTGATTCCAAAAATGAAGCCGCACCAAACTTGAAAATCAGACAGTTTTATTTCATTCTCCATCTGCCTTTTTGAAGTGAAAAATAAATTGAAGTGTGTTAAAAAATTCATACAATCCGAAATGGATGCATCGAATAAAATGAACGTCATGTGTTACACCAAACACGACGAAAAATTGAAACAACTCTGTACTAAAACACGTTAGTAACAAGTGATAAAACCAGTGAAGGAAAAGGGCGTTGTTCACTGTTATGGCTGAAATTAGGTTCCTTTGACTTACCTGCAGTGCACATACCCTTTTCCACCTCAAAAAGAAATAGAACGAAGGCTGTGGGCAGCCTTCTCCTCCACTTCATTCATCGCCCCACACACACATCCATGAGTTGACACAGGCACGCTGCCACATTCGTTTTCTGGGGACATGATAATCTCATCTGCTGCTGCATACTGCTTTTACTGTCGGTGAATTTGGGGCGATGGGCTAATGTGTAGGTCAGATATCTGTTAAGTCGTAGACACGAGACCCTCTTTTTTAAATTCTCTCCTCTTAGTCACTAATTCATCAGCTTTAATTCACGCGCAGTGTGTATTTCAGAACTGAGGGGATGTGGTGTAGTGTACATGGACTAGTGTGCATGCAGTGACGCCTTGTTCGTGAAACTGAAACTGAAGCGATGTCCGTCCGCGCAGTTGATTTGTTTTTTTTTTTTTTTTTTTTTTTTTTTGCTCCAATAGGACATACTGATCGCTGGCGATTTTTCCTGATGGTGGATAGTGCCCGGAACATGCCTCACTGGCACTGGGCTGGAGGTGAGGTCGGACCGCAGGTTCACCAGGCAGGGGCATGAGCATCTGGGATGAGGGCACCGCCCCCGCTCTGTGCCATACACCGGAACTATGACAGGTCGGCCACCCCGGCATTTTTCTCAAACCCACTCTTTGGTTATCTGATATTTGATTGACCATGTTCATTTAAACTCATCCGGCAGATGTGGCGTACCGTGTATGGGTAAGTCCGCTTGCGATGACGACTACTCCATGATTCAGGACAGGGTGTGTGGGAAGTGGGTGGTGAAACGTGGAAGAAGTGACAAGGCGGGTGTGGATGTTTGTGGTGGGTGGTGGGAATCCAGGGTTCATGGATGTGTGTACCAGTGAGGTCGAGTCACAGGGGTGAGGAAAAAAAAAAAAAAAAGGGTGTGAAAAAAGTATTAGGGTAAAAAAAAAAAAAAAGAAAAAATGAAAAACAAAAAAAAAAAGCGAGGTTGAATTAGTGTGTGTGTGTGTGTGTGTGCACATAACTGGATCCAAAACTTTCAAAGAAACACTAAATAAGCAACTAACACCAAGATTAAGAAAAATAACATAGACGTTAAAGTAAATGTCCAACTGGGCTCTTGATCAGTCCTTGAACAACTTCAAAAATGTTCGATTCGTCAGAGATGATGACGTCTTCAAAGACTGACATCGACGGTTCAGTGTTCAAACAACCAAGCAGGTAAATAGGTTTCATTCTATCGCACAAAAAATAGTAGATGGAACGGAGTGATTTGCTGGCCACAAATACAAGTCACATGTTTACAGAATTTGGTTTTAAAGGCATTAAGCCTCAATCTAAAAATCAAACTTTTTTAAAATCCTCTCTTGGTAGAGATTCTTCATACCTGTTTTATTTATTTGATGATCTTGTTAAATAATATCCCCTTTTTGTTTTTGGTGCCTTTTCCCTTCTTTGAAAATAGAGTTCCAGGCTGTGTAGGACTGATTTTGAATCAACACAAAGTAGTATTTGAAATACAGTGTGTGGTGTTGTGTGGTGGTGTTTGTGTGTGTGTGTGTGTGTGTGTGTGTGTGTGTGTGTGAAACAGAGGAAAAATAGAGTGTGAGGGTGAGTTGGTGTGTGTGTGTGTGTGTGTGTGTGTGTGTGTGTGAGGAGAGAGGAAGAGGTGGGGGGGGGGGATTAAGTGCTACTATTAGATTGTTGGTAGCTGTAATGCTTTTATATTTACTGAAACAATTGTGGCTACTGAAACATTCTTATTTTTCTGTATCATTGTGATCATTATAGCATCATCATCAATCATCATAATCATCATAATCATATCATTGTTATTATTGTCGTCATTTTCATGGTCATCATCATCCATCATCTCTATGATTAATAATTCTTCTACTTCTTCCTAGTCATATTATGAGTAAAATGATGATGATGATGATTCATTGAGTTCAGTGCCTGCTGTGATTGCTTTATCACGGGACCATTGTTGTTATTGTTATTTGTTATTATTAGTTTATGATCGTGAACATAATCAATCTATCAGTATTATGATGTCAAGACACGTACATATCATGGTTATCATTAGGATGTCCAGCATTTAGGACGGTAGAACCTTACAAACAGGGTGGGCCTTTTTTGTCTATTAGTATTTCTTCTTAAGTGGGGGTCTGTCGGTTCTTTGTACCTGTCTGTCTGTCTGTCCCCGGTCTGGTCTGTCTTCTCTCTTCTCTATCTCTCTCTCTCTCTCTCTCTCCCCCCCCTGGCCTGCCTCTTGCTATAATGTACTATCGTCGTCATCGTTGGAGAATTCATAGATCATCTTCGTCATTCTCCTTGTCGACGTTGTTATCAGCATCACCAGTGTCGTCGTCTCGTTGTCGTCGTCGTCTCGTATCGGCATTTAACATCGTCGTCACTATGAGGAGCATTGTCTTCATCCATATAATCACATCATATCATCATTCATCAGAATCAACCACCCCAAACGCACCACCACCCACCATCACCACCAACCAACGATCTCATTATCACTCATCATCATCATTCGTAATCACTATCCATCATCACACCCCATCACATCATCGTTATCTACAATCACAATCCTCACCAGCTCAGTTAGACATCGATTATCGTCCAATCACCATCATTTCATCATCATAATCATCAGCATCATCAGCATCGTTACTCATCATAATCATAATAATCGTCGTCGTCGTCGTCGTCGTCGTCGTCGTGTCATTAGCATCATATCACCACCCCCCACTACAATCGTCATCATCATCATCTTATCATCATCATCATCATATTCATTATCATCAACCAATTGCACCACACGACCACCCCACCACCGCTCGTCAACATGATTATTATCATCTCAAGGCGTTACAGGGTGGTGGTCCACCACCACCACTATCAAACATCATTATTATCATCCTCACTGCGTTACAGGCCTGGTGGTTGAGTTAGAAGGAAATTAAGCAGGCCCTTCATATCATCATCATCGTATCCCGTCGTCGTCGTCGCGTCGTCGTCGGCGTCATCGTACGTCTCATCATCTTAATCATCATCATCACTTCATCATCATCATCATCGTCATCAAAGCGTGTCTACAGGCATTGTTGGTGGCAGAACTAGGACGTTAAACAGGGCATTCAATGCGCCACATATCGGCATCGATCATCCTCATCATAATCGTCATACATCATCATCATGCACCACCACACCCATTATCATCATAATACATTCACGATCAACACATCATCATCATCATCTCTATCATCATCATCTTCATCATTCTGATCGTTTTTGCTGTATGGCAGGATGGTGGTTGCAAGGACTAGGGTTAGGCTTTTAAACAAGGCCTTCATATCATCAGTCCCCCCATCATCATCATTATCCTCATCATACATTCATTATCATCCTCATCGTCATCATCATCTCATCATCATCCATCATCATCATCATCATCACATTCTGATCATCGCGGTGTGTGGCAGGATGATGGTGGTGGCAGGCTAGGGGTTAAACAAGGCCTTCCATATCTATCGTCGTCGTCTGTCGTCGTCGTCGTCGTCTGTCGTCGTACCGTCGTCAATCATGTCATCATCCATCTCATCTATCATATCATCACATCATCATCAACATCATCATATCATCATCACTCGTCACTCTGATCATCTTGCTGTATGGCAGGATGGTGGTTGCCAGACTAGGGTTAAACAAGGCCTTTCATATCATCGTCGTACGTCATCATCATCATCTTCCATCGTCACTCTGATCATCACTCTGATCATCTTGCCTGCTGTGTGGCAGGATTGTAAGTGACAGAACTAAGGTTTTAAACAGGGCCCTTCTTCTTATTATTGTGATCATAATCATCATCATAATCATCATCATATCATCATCTTCGTCATCATCATCATCATTATTGGGGGTCGTCACTTCGATACATCTTGCTGTGTGTGGCAAGATGGTGGTGGCAGGAAACTAGAGTTAAAAAGACTTTATACCATCACTCATATCATCATCATCATAATCCATCATCATCATCATCATTAGCGCAAGCAGCAGCAGCCCAGCAGCAGCAAGCAGCCAGCAGAATCATGTCATCATCATCATCACATCATCTTCTTCATTCATACCATCATCATCATCATCATCATCATCATCATCATCATCATCACCATCTTCATCACTTTGATCCATCTTCCTATGTGGTAGGATGGTGGTGGCAGACCAGAACTAGGGGTTAAAACAAGACCTTCATATCATCGTCATCATCATATCATCACCATCATCATCGTCGGTCGTCGTCGTCGTTGTCGTCGTCAAATAATCATCTTGCTGTGTGGCAGGATAGTGGTGGCCAGGACTAGGGTTTAAAACGAGGCCTCATATCATCATCATCATTAATAATCAACATCATAATCATCATCATCATCTCATCATCACTCTGTTATCTTGCTGTGTGGCAGGATGGTGGTGGCACGGGACTAGGGGTTTTTAAACAAGCAGTCCTCATTCATATGCATCCGGATTCACCGTCATTTATCATAATCAATCATCATCATCATCATCATCACCGTCTCCTCTCCTCCTCACGCTCCTCCTCCGTGCATCATCATCTTCATCATCGCCCACTCTGATCATCGTTGCTGTGTCTGTGGCAGGAGGATGTAGGTTTTTTGGGTGGGCCCTAAGGAGTAAGGTTAAAACAAAGCCTCATAAATCACCATCATCATCATCATCGTCATCATCATCATCCATCATCATCTCATCATCGTCGTCGTCGGTCACTCTGATCAATCTGCTGTGTGGCAGGATGGTGGTGGAAGGGATAGGGGTTAAATAGGGCCGTTCATATCATCATCATCATTATCATCATCCTCATCATCATCATCATCATCGTCACTCTGATCATCTTGCTGATAGCGTAGGCAGGATGGCTGGTGGAGGGGACTAGGGTTTAAACAGGGCGTTTCGTTTATCATCATCTTCATCGTCATAATCATCATCATCACTCTTATCATCTTGCTGTGTGGCAGGATGGTGATGATGCAAGAATAGGGGTTTGTTAAACAGGGCGTTCATTTCACATCGTCATCATCATCATCGTCATCATCATCGTTGTCGTCGTCGTCACTGATCTTGCTGTGGGTGGACAGGATAGTGGTGGCAGGGACTAGGGTTTTAAACGAGGCCTTCGTATCTTTATCGTCGTTAAGATCATCATCCATCATTCTCATCATTAATCTTTGCTGTTGCCTTGTGGCATGATTGTTTGGTTTTCGGTAGCAGGACAAGGGTTAAACAATAACCTTCATATCACGGTCATCATAATCATCATCATCATCATTCATCATACATCATCATCATCATTATAAAGCTCATCTAGCATGTCACTCTGGATCATCTCTCTGTGTGCGGCAGGATGGTGGTGGCAGGGATAGCGGTTTAAACAAGGCCTTCATGTCAAGGTGGTGTGGGGTGCTATCGTTATGGACACAGCTCTATCGCTTACAGTTAAACAGGTATAAGTCCGCGGTCGCTGTCTGTCTGATCTGTATGTTCGCTGTTTGTCCGTTTGATGACTGATGTCAGTCTCTCTGTATCTGTCTCTCTGGGTCTCCTGTCTCCTCATCTCTGTCTGGCTCACTCTCTTGTGAATGCTGTGTTGGTGCAGTGCTGCGTGTGCAATGTGTGTGTGTGTATGTATGTGGTGTATCGTGTGAGTGCAGTGTGTGTAGTAGTTGTGTGGTGTGTGTGTGTGTGTACACCAATGAATATAAAGTAGCATATAAGTCCTCAGAAGAGAAGCCACCCTTCAAGCAAGTTGTTTCGACCCTTATTATCTCCCTGACTTACTCTAGGGCGGGGTTGGGTGTCACACCCGGTTCATGACTTCCGGATGTCCCTCTGCCCGGTGCCCCTTTTTTTCCCATCTTGGGGCGGAAGAGCCATGGCTGGGATTCGAACCCCTGCCCCTCTATGACAACGTGACCTCATTTTCCACTTAATGACTCGCGCACAAAACCACTGAGCCACTGGGGACACCTGATATTTGTGGCGTAGGAAAGTTGAGGCCTTATGAAGTTTGCACTTTTTGGGGCCTCCTTGACCAGATCCAGCTTGAACACCTCTCTCTGCTGCCTTCTGCCATTGCTTTCAGGGCTCTGGTTTTTTTCGTTGTTGCCCTCCCTGCAACTGAGAGCTGTTTCATGAGGCTGTATGCCAGACGTTCCTGCAACTGCCCCCCCTAGCTCCAATTTCTGTTTGCTGACAATGAGGACTTTTTACCCTGATAGCCTGTCTCTCCTCAGGACTGTTTGCCAGAGTCAGCATACTTTTCAGTCTTGTAGATTTGTGAGCTATTTATCTAATCAATGATGCTATAAAGCAATGAGACTCGAAAGGAAGAAGAAGTGTCCATAATATTTGTTTTCGATGAATGATGGAACCGATTCATGAAACGTGGCCATTCAACGTATGGGATACTGTATAACACAGAACAAGCATACAAAATGAACTTCATTTTTCTCGGCACCGCTTTACAAACGTGAACAGAGGAGATTCAGTTCGCTATGCCAGGTCCACTATAATGGATAAAAATGAACAAAATGGATCAGAAATACCTCGCCTTAACGTAGTCACTAAGTGCTATGAGGCGTAAGTGGAGACTGTCCATTTTAACTGATAATAACAACACTACGTTAGGTACATAATGCATAGACCTAGATGCTGTCTCATATAAAGTAAATCGGTCACTTTCTTCTGGAACATGACATGACCAATCTTTGCCATCTGCAATCATTCAAGTATACTTTCGGAATGCTCCCGAAGAAAATACTGTTATATTCCAACAGTGCTTGCAGCCAAACGTGACCAAAAAAAAACACGTATCTGCAACTTAATCCTAATGTTGACGAGAGAGAGAGAAGGAGAGAGGGGGTTGAGAGGAGGAGAGAGAGAAAGAAGAGATCTGGAGGATGGATGATGAGAACAGGAGAAAGCAGAGAGAGAGAGAGAAGGCACAGGCATTTTTCTTTTGTTAAAAAGGGATAAGAATATTGAGCACCAATATCAAGAAACAAACATGTAAAGCTTCGGGCCGAAAAGGGGCGGAAAAGGGAGTTTTTTGGGGTAAGAAGAGAGGAGGGGTCAGATAGGTGGAGCGAGAGAAGAGAGAGAGAGAAGAGCGGGGATGGACGAGAGAGAGAGAGAGAACTCTAAAGCGACGAAGGAGATTTGAACATGAGGAGAGGGATAGAGATAGAGAAATGGGAGAGATTACCTATACAGGGAAGGAGAGAGAAAAACAACACACACACACACACACACCACACACCACACACACACCACACACACACACACACACACACAACGAACGCACAAAACATTTAATATACACGCAGGTCACGCACACACGTACACATTATACATACGCAAGCGCGCCGCAACGCACATGCACTCACGCAAACATGCGCGCGCTGTCTGTTCTGGTGGGTGATGATAAAACAGAAAATTACGGAATAAGTTGGTAATAATACAAACACTAAAAATCGCCTGATTAAACTCGAGACGGATCGGTATGAATGTGTATGTATGTATGTTTTGTGTGTGGTGTGTGTGTGTGTGTGTGGTGTGTGTGTGTGTGTACGCGCGCGTTTGATGTGGCGAAATATAGCGAATATGTGTGTGTATTTTTGGCATGCGTCGTGATGCTTTGCGCACTGCGCCACGTTCGTGTGTTGTGTATTGGTATGTAGAATGGTCATGCACGCGTGTGTGTGCTGCCTTCGTGTGTCAAAGTCAGCTAAGAGTCAGCTGGACCAGCTCAGCTGGCGACCCACTACCCGATAGAGATCCAGATCGCTGGCCTGGGTAGGTATACTACAGAGTAACACTGCTTGCAATGCATCAAAAAAATATTGATGCCCTATTGTTGGTTTTTCGGTCGCTGGTTTTAACCTCTTGAATTCAGGCTTTTTGCAACCAAAAAGTTACAATCGAGAATACTTTGGGGAATGGGCTGAGTGTGGGTAGACTTGGACACCACAGAAGATGAGTTTCATTCCTCTTAGTGGGATGCGTCCCTGAGAGGGTTTTCACATGTCAGATTTCATGACAATACTGCAGGCGTCTATATCTTTCGGGCCTGATGTGTTTTCGCCCGGAAATATCCATGACATAAAACGTAGCGAGCGCAGCCCTGTCATGTAGCCTCAGATCAGAATGAAACCCCGTAGCATCGTCCGTCTCACCGTCCCCATTCTCATCGAACAGGGGGTTAAAAAAAAAAAAAAAAAAGAAGTCAAATTCTCACGGACCCTCCATGTCCAAACTCTCATGACAGCGTTCTTAATTTTCATTTCCTCTCTCACGTCTTCGCCCTTTGTTGAGCTCGTGCCCAACTATCCCCGTGTGGAGTTGATGTACGATTTTTGAGTTTCGTGCCCATAATCCCGTATGGGTGGTATCTCACCATAAACTCCCCCTGTCCAAGACCATTCTACAGGGTACAGTGGAGGGTGGACATGTATCTCTCCATGCTACCCTGTCCAAGACCATTCTACAGGGTACAGTGAAGGGGGACATGTATCTCTCCATGACTCCCTGTCCAAGACCATTCTACAGGGTAACAGTGAGGGTGGACATGTATCTCTCCGTGACTCCTGTTCAAGACCATCTACAGGTTACAGTGTGGAGGGTGGACATGTATCTCACCATGACTCCCCTGTCCAGAGACCATTCTACAGGGTACAGTGAGAGGGTGGACATGTATCTCTCTGTCCTGTCCAGACCATTCTACAGGGTACAGTGGAGGGTAGGATTTCCAGTGGACATGGCCGATGTATCAAAATGACTCAAGTGTCCAAGACCATTCTTCACAGGCGTTCCAGTGGAGGGTGGCCCTCACATGTATACTCTCATGACTCCCTGTCCAAGACCATTCCACAGGGTACATCTGTGAAGGGTTGGGACATGTATCTCTCCATGACTCCCTGTACCAAGACCAATTCTACAGGGTGCAGCGGTAGGGTGGATATTCCAGAGTCAGGCTTTTGAGCATCAAAAACAACTGCAAGTTGCCGATAGAAATTACTTAGATCAGAGGACCTGCGGGAATCCCTGATTGACCAAGTTCCCTCACGACCCCTACTTAGTCTCACAGCTGTCCCTGTGAGACAACACTACAGTTCAAAAAGAGAGTGGAAAAAAAAACAAAAAAAGATAAAGAAAGACAGTTGTTTGCAAATGATTGATTTGGTGTATGGATAGAGTGTGATTTTTACAGACACTTTATGTTTATTTTGGAAAGCAACACAGATAAGAAACTGTACGTTTCCGTAGAAATTCAGTCTGAGAACCGCCCCCTAAGAAATTAGACACACCATTTTAAAACGATTTTGCTGAGGGAGAGTCTATTTTTTGCACAGACTGCCGCGCGGCGGCGATTGTTGGTCTAATTGTGGGATAATGTACCTAATGTAGCAAGACTGTACCTGTGGCACCATACTTCTGATTGCGGACAGGGCTTTCATTTTTTTTTTGGTGTAGAGTGTAGCTTTGATATTGTTGGTATGAGGGACGTGGAGGGTATCTTGTGTAAGATGTGAAAGGGCTATGGCATTGTCTCTAACCATGGCGTAGAGGGTGTCTTTTCTTGCAGAGATTGTAGCTCTGGACTCTTTGTCTGGTTGTGCAGAGATGTATATTATTTCACAGGCTGAAGAAAGTGACACAGCAGGTTGAGGATTGAGGAGAGAAGGTCTTCTTTAATAGGACTGTAGCTCTGCACTGTGGCTGGATGAGAGATGTCTTTTTTTTAATTGTGAAGAAAATGTAGGGAGATTTCCTTTAACAGACTGTGGGCTGTGGCATTTGTCTGATGGGAGGGTGTCATTTTCCTTCACACCATTGTGGCTGTGGGCATTTGTTGTGATTTGTGGAGGTGGCTTTGTCATTTTCAATTCAGAGGGGTAGCTCTTCGGGCGTAACAGACCAGTGGCTTGGCACTGTAGTTGTGATTGAGGAGAGAGTGTCTTCTTTAACAGACTGTGGCTGTGGCGCTGTAGTGTTGTAATTGAGGAAGGGAGTGTCTTCTTTAACAGACTGTGGCTGTGGGCCACTGTAGTTGTGATTGCAGAGAGGGTGTCTTCTTTTAACAGACTGTGGCTGTGGCACTGTAGTTGTGATTGAGGAGAGGGTGTCTTCTTTAACAGACTGTGCTGTGGCCCTGTAGTTGTGATTGCAGAGAGGGTGTCTTCTTTAACAGACTGTGGCTGTGGCCACTGTAGTTGTGATTGCAGAGAGGGTGTCTTCTTTAACAGACGTGGCAGAGGCACTGTAGTTGTGATTGAGGAGAGGGTGTCTTCTTCTTGAACAGACTGTGCTGTGGCACTGTAGTTGTGATTGCAGAGACGGTTTCCTTGATGGGCAGTAGCTCAGGCAGCATGAGAGTCACTGACATTCAGGTTTTAACGTCCTCGCCCACTTCAGGTCAAATGGCAGACAGGGTAAAACATCTCAGGAGAATCGTGGAAGAGGGAGGATAGAGGAGGACGGGAAGTGTGGGGCTATCTTACACGGCATTATTCCACAGAACGACTACACGCTGAACGAGCAGCGAAAAATAAATGACTGTTTTTCTGTTGGGCAGCCAGCGGGAATCGAACCCGCAGGGTTTGAGTGGAGTGGAGACTCCGTGCAGTGCCCACAACTGGGTCAAGTAGACACCCAACAGGTCTGTGATATTTGAAAGCGGGTTTCAGTGTTGAAAATGGGATGGAAAAAGAGGATTTTACCTTGACAGTGTCAAAAGTGGCTGTGTGACAAGAATGCTGAGGTCAGAGAAAGGCTTCATGCCTGGTCACGGTTGTCCAACGGTTGTAATTCCGGTTATTGACATGATTCAGATCTTGGTGTTCTTGTTTGTTTTCTTTTTTTTTTTTTTAATTTGGTATGTGTTTGTTTTGGGGGGGGCGGGAGTTAGTAACTGCGTCATGGTTAGGGGGGGAGAAAAAGTTGATAAAAATGTGCTATTCCTGTCGATGTGTACTGTTGTCATTGTCGTTGGTGGCGGTTTCTTGTCGCCTTTAATTTACGAGCTTTACGAGCCTTAACGTTTTTGATTGGGGGAAAATGTAGTATAATCAGTTTCAAGCCATGGACAATTTAATGGGTACTCAAACCTTTTAATCTCTCTCTCTATCCTCTCCTCTCTCTCTCTCTCTCTCTCTCTCTCACACACACAAACACACACAACACACAAACACACACCACACACACACACCACACACACACACACAACAACACCACATGTACGCACTGCCACCACCCACCACCACCGCGACCATCATCAAGACCGCTATATATAAACAGATGTCATTCTATATCATCCACCACCAACCTCCTCGTTTCTCGATCTCGTCCGGCCGCCTCTCTGATTATCATCATCACCACAACCCATCATCGAGTAGTAAGACTAATCTTGAACGACGAACCGACCGTCTTCTGCGTCGTCCCCTTCTCGACAAATCATCGAAACCACGCGGAAAAAAGAAGGACAACACTGACCCCCCAACCCCCCCCCCACCCCCCCCCCACCCCCCCCCCCCCACCCCCCAACATCAGTTTCCACGACTGTGACTCGACTCGCGATAAACCCAAACCAACCCTAGCCAATAGATGAATCCACACAACAACAAATCCCTCTCTGATCAAATACGCCTGTGTGGAAAACGGCTGTGCCACCCCGCCCCTGGCGCAGCCAAGACTCGGTGGCAGAAGCACGTGCGGGCCAGCGTGGGCAGCGTGGTGATCGAGCAGACACAGGTGGTTGTCCGCCGCCATGGCCGCCGAGCTGAAGGAGCTGGGCTGGGCGTTGAGGACACATCGGGCGGGAGTCCGGCCCTGTCCGCCGACTTCTCCCTGGAGGTGTTCACCGACGGCACCGAGCAAGAGGAAGAAAGAGGTCTGCGGGCCTGTGAGGGTGTTTAAGGGTTGGGGGAGAGGGGTGGGAGGGGTGGGGGGGAGTGTTAGAGGTGAGGGAAAGGCTGGGGTGTGTAGAGGAGTGGGGTGTGCAAGCTCGAGGTCTTCTAGGAGGTCTCTGGGTCACTGTCATCTGTCTCTGTCTGCAGGTCTGTTGGAGTCTCCTCAGGGAAAGGGCTCTCCACCTCCCATATCTCTCTCCTGCGAGGGGTCTCTCTCTCTCTCTCCCATCTCGGTGAGCCTCTTTTCTCTCTACTCTCGTCGCTCTCCATCCCTCTCCCTCTCACCCTGTCTCTGTCTCCACGTCTTCTGGCATCTCGGTAGTGTCTCATCCTCGCCGCGCTCAGTCTCACATCTCCCTCTCTCTCTCATCTCTCCTCTCCATCTCTCTCTCCTCATCTCTCTCTCTCTCTCTCTCTCTCGATTCTGTTTCACACTCTTTTCATCTCTTTCTCGCTCGGTTCTGCCTCTCACCCTTCTGTCTGTCTCTCGCACATCCTCTCATAACACACACGCGCGCGCGCAGGCGCGGCAGCACACAACACATCCACTCCCTAGTCTATCATTATCTCGCTCTGCCTCTGTCTGTCTGTCTGTTACACACAACCGCGCGCGCGCGCACTCACCACACACAACACACCACACACACACACACCACACAACACACACACACCCACACAACACCACACACACCACACGATACCGCGCGCAGCGCGCACACATACCCCCCCACACACACACACATCACGCAATCTTCAACCATTCTGCTCTCTTCTCTCCTCTCCTCTCCCCCCCCTCTCTGCTCTCTCTCTCTCTCCTCTGTTTTTCTGGCCCCGACCGGCTCCTACCCAGAGTTGAGTTTGCTGGCGGGCTCAGTTGGGAAGACTGGGACCACACAGTCGAGTTTCATCCACTTAATGGATGCGTTTCTGAGAGTGTTGCTCAAATTTCCTGACCAACACTGCAGGTGCCTGTATCTCTCGGCCTGGGTTTGACGCCGGGATATATTATGAAAGGAAGCGTAGAGTACAGCCCTGTCATGTAGTCTCAGACCGAAATGGAAATCCGTAGCACCATCTTAATCATCCTCATTCTCATCGATCAGCATTAAAAAAAAAAAAAAAAAGTGTCTCGGGTTCTGTGGCCCTTCATGCCCTGCTCTCATGGTGACCTCAGTTTCGATGTCCTCTCCACGTCTGTGGGCCTTCGTTTAGGTTCCGCCGGGGTCCACCGGTATCGGCGAGTCCATGGGGGCTGTCGTTGGCCGGACGTGGTGGCGCCCTCCTGAGGGAGAGCTCACTCACGAGGTGGGCTCATAAGTTGGGACAGCAAAAACACACACACACACACACACACACACACACACACACACACACACACACACACACCACACACACACACACACGCACACACACACACACACACGACACGCGCGCGCGCGCACACATACACCCCCCCCCCCCACCCACACCCCCCCCCCCAACCCCACACACCACACACACACACACACCACATTCACTCTCTACACCATTCTCTCTCTCTCCTCTCTCTCTCTCTCTCTCTGTGTCCACCTCTGCCTTCCACCACCACCACTTCACTCTCTCGCACACACATACAACAAACGTCCACTCTTTCTATCTTTTACCTCTGCATCTGTCCTGTCTTTCTGTCTGCCTCTCTGTCTTTTACAAACACACACGCACACACATACACGCAAGCAGACGCGTGCAAAAACACACACACACACACACATACACACGTACATGCACACACACAATTCTTATTATGATATCTCTGACTCTGTCCTCTCTCTCTGTCTCTCTCTCGCTCTCTGTGTCGGTGTCTCTATCTCTCTCTGTCTCTCATCTCTCTTTCCCAAACACCTCCCACTCCCACTTTCCTCCCCCCCCCCCCCCCCACCCCCCCCCCCCCCCCCAACGCTCATCCCACACACCTTTGACCTCCCCTACTCTCTCTCCACCCCGCCCCCTGAACAGGTCAGAGCGACACGGCGAGAGAGAGGTGACGGACGTGATCCAGGCCCTGAGAGACTTCCAGCGGACCTTCCCGGACATGCTGAAGGAACCCACCGTCTCCGTGGCGGCCTCCTACGTGGCTCCTCCATCATGATGGCCTCCCCGGTCCACGGCTTCAGGTTCGGGTCCCAGGGCGCCCACCTATGACGTGGAGCTGACGGTCTCGCTGCAGGAGCCGCTCCTGTGCCGCGTCAGCAGCATTCAGCGCCCCCTGTGCGACGGCTTCCAGCCGGCGGAGAGACTTCCGGCACAGGAGAGTGGACTGGAGAGTAGTGTGTGAGGTGGGGGGTGGGGTTTTTTTTGGGGGGTTGTTGTGTGATGGTGGTGTATGGGGGCGGAGATGGGGGGGCGGGGGGGGGGGGGGGGGGGGGGGGGGGGGCGTGGGTGTGTGGTGTGTGAGAGAGACAGAGAGAGTTTGAAAAATGGTGTGGTGTATGGAGAGGAAGAGAAGAGAGAGAGGGAGAGAGAGAGTGTCTGAAAGATGTAGATGTACGTGAGAGAGGTGGATGTGTATGAGACAGAGAAAGGAAAAGGTCTTTGTCTGAAAAGTGTGTGTGTGTGTGTGTGTGTGTGTGTGTGTGTGTGTGTGTGTGGTGGTGTGTTGGTTTGCGCGCACGCGCTAGTGGAGGAAAAATTTCAGACGGAATGATGTGGTGGTTTACGATGCTTACTTGAACAGATCAGTATATGAGCTTGAGTGAGGTAAGGCAAAAGGGGGGGGGGGGGGGGGGGGGGGGGGTGGAGGAAAAATTCAGGGGGGAATGGGGGGGGGGGGGGGGGGGGGAGGGGGGGGTTATAGCTTAGGAGGGGGTAAGGGGGGGGGAGGGGGGGGGGGGGGGGGGGGGGGGTGGGAGGAGAGGGGAAATAGAGGGAGACAAGAGTATTGAAAAGGAAGGGATGACAAGGTGTTTGCTGAATTCTTGTAAACAGGAAAATTTTGTAGCAGTCTTGAGATGGTCAGATATTACGGTTGATGATGTGTTTGGACTATTTGCCATTTTAGTATCGAGAGGAAGATTTGTACAACAAGCAAAGTGTTCAAATGGCTGATAATGAGGAAGGGGGGGGGGGGGGGGTGAGGGGGGTGGAGTGGAGAGGAGAGAGAGAGAGAGAGAGAGAGAGAGAGGTAAAAGGCTGGAGATATTTCTGGATTTTTGTAAGCGGACAAAAACGCTAGAAGATTTAATCGCAGATCGTTGATCGCAGGTGTGTAAGAGATGTGTGTGGTAAATGGATGGAGATCCTATTTCTGGATTTGGAAAGGGACAATGTATTTGATGCACAGTACGCCATGTATTTTTGCGGAGATTATTTCCCATCCTGTTTACAAAGGAATGGGAGGGGGGGGGGGGTGGGGAGTCTCTCGACATGCAAAAACAAACTGAGGAAAGCGAATATGCTGAGAAAGCGATTATTGAGGAGGGGACAAAAGGGGGGAAGGAATTGGGGGGGGGGGGGGGGGGGGGCAATGGGGGGGGGGGGGTGAGGGGGGGGCACGGGGCGGGCAATGAGAGATGCTTCATTTTTGCAGACCAGAAGAAAATGGCAGCTGGGTTAAAAACTGATCAGATTAGGGTTTATTAGATTTTTTTTATTGACCCGTCATCCTTTTTTGCAGAAACTATGGAGGATGGAGAGTGGGAGTGTGAGGTGGTTGTGAATATGCAGGGGGGAAGTTGGAATAGGTTGAAATTTTTTTTTTCTCATGAACTGGGGAAAAAAAAAAAAAAAAACACAACTCAGGATTGTTGAAAGTTGTACATTTTGAAATGTTTCATTGAGAAGCATCATACATTATGTAAATATAGTACTAGTCAAGTGAATTATTTTTTTTATACTGTTGAATGAAGCATTCATTTTGAAATTTCTCAAGAACATAAACTGGAAATGTAGGTATAATTACTTGTACAAATCTAACATATATACGTTCATATGACATCAGACAAGCAAACGACATAAATCAGACATGTATATGTACAAATAATAACTTTACGCAAATCTGCGACAATAATTGTAATCAAACGCACGTGAAATATGCATACATCTCATTATGTCAACGTACGACACAATAATTTTAGTTTTCTAACATGCAAAACCCATGGAGCGTTATTAATATTAGCACTTTAGATAACGTTTTATCAGGGGAAGGAGTGGGAGTGGCATTTAGTTCGGGAGAGGGCGCAGGGGAGGTGGGTGGGGTGAGTAGTGTGTAGAAAGATTGGAACTGGTGTGATATATAACATCATATTTGTTCCTTCCTTCTTTTTATTGTGGGGTGAATGTTGTTCAGTGATATTGGGGACAAAAACAACAACAACAAGAAAGTATTCAAAAGGTCGGTGAGTGGTTGGGGACGGTTTCATTTTATCGGATACGTGTGTGTGTGGTGTGTGTGTGTGTGTGTGTGTGTGTGTGTGTGTGTGTGTGTGTGCGCGCGCGTGCTTCGCTTTACCTCTCTAGAATAAAATGTCGCCACATCCATCTCAAGGCTGATTTGCTTGTTCGCTGGTAAAAATGTCATTAACTTTGAGCGGGGAATGACTGAATACCGAGACTGAAATCTGTTTTTCCTGTATGGGAGGAAACTCTTCTTTTTTGGCAAAAAACACTTCTAGTAGATTTTTTGTCCCTTCGATGACAACGCACACACACACCACACACACACACACACACACCACACACACACACACACACACACACACTCTCTCTCTCTCTCTGTGTGCGTGGGCGCGGGTTTGTGTAGTGTTTGTGTGTGTGTGTGTGTGTGTGTTGTGCGCGCGCGCATGTGCGTGCTTTCTTTCCCTACCTGTGTGTGCGAAAGCGTACTTGCGTGCATGCGTGTGTGTGTGTGTGTGTGTGCGCGCGCGCGCGCGCGCTAAAGACGAAGAGATAAAGACTGTGCATGTTCGCGCCGACCGACTGAGTGCATGC
>JADBJO010021165.1:0-5000 GCA_016801955.1 Conus betulinus | reverse complement strand
TAACAGCTTTTCCATCAATAATTTTAAGCTTTTCCAGAATAGATGTATTGATTCAGAAAAAGAACACTTCTTGGCATCTATTAGTTTTGCATTTGCTTAAAGATATATGTTTGAGAGTCCTGTCCCCCATGATATTCGACTTTCAACCATCGGGAAACTAAAGCTTTTTGGGTCTGTGTGAAAATAGGTTCGCTATAACGATGTCAGGTCAGCAAAGATGTACACAAAAATCAGCGCTTGTTTTTGTCTAATGACAGATCCATCGATATTGAATTATGGTAGACTTTACGATCTACCGATCTGCAGTGCTGGTCATGAAATCTGAGCACCACTCTCAGAGACGCACCCATTGAACATATGGACTTTAGTTGAGTGGTTCCGGTCTTCATGTTTCAACCAACAAAATACTCACTCTGGGTAGGAGCCGTCCATGGCCGACACGGCCCACAAACAAAGGCCCCTGATGTGAAACGAACCCACAACTCTCCCAAGTTGTAACGTAGCGCAACGTCAGTGCAGTCGGTTGACGGAAGTACTTCTAGATCCAAGGGACGACAGAGTATCATGTTTTGCTTGAAAACGCTAGAAGATCACTGAGACAATGACTGCCATGTTAATTGTTTCGCAGTCACCGTGCCCTTCATTTCACTAACAGCCTCACGCTGTCGTCAGGCAACACTTCTGTGTAAGTCTGTTTTGCAGACATTTCTTTGAATGCTTTTTTTAATGTCAAAGGAAACCCACTGTCTTCCAATTCTATGGGATACTGAAATAGATTGATTCCATTACAACTTTTTTTTTAGCTTTGTCGCGGTTTTTCTTTTTTTTTTTCAAGATCTTTGTGAGTTGAAACATCGTCCTGTAAAATGTAGACTGGAATTGTTTTCTTGCTTCTGTTATTCTGTTGCTTGCTACGATTTTTTTTTTTTTCGTTCTTTTCATTCTGGCGTTGTTCACTGTGATTGTTTTATCTCTCAGGTAAATTTGAAGTCCGCATTTTTTTTGACAATTCGGCTGCGTTAGAAAACGAAGTATATCAAACATCATCTAAACTCTTGATTTTGCCGGGTGACATTTCGTAACGAAAACAGCAACTGCGTACCAAACTGCACGAACAAATTTGGTGTCAGATGTACGGATATCCTCGAACAGAAAATATTCACTGCTGTATACAGATAACGTGTTCAAATGGAATCTAGTCGGCATTATCATATTCGTATTTGAAAATGTTTAAAAAAAAAAATCATGTCAGGCCGTTCAGTCATTTGCAGAAATAACGGGTATAATAACTTGCAATTAAAAAAGCAATATGAACAGCCATTTTATAATCTCAACTCGATCATGAAAAGGCATTAACAACGCTTATCCACGAAACAATTATGAACACATTTAACAATCTTTGTCGACAGACTGATAAAGAGCAGTCATCGTACAATGCTGGTCTATAAAGTAAGTATGTAACGGTTATTTCATCATTATTATCTACAAAGGAACAATGAATGGTCATTTCAGAACTCTGTGTTCAAAGCAATTTTGAAATTTAGCAATACGTATCCACAAAACGATCATAACAGCCACTTAACGGTGTTTGTCTCGAAAACGAGTTTTTACACATTTCACAAAGTGTATCTACAAAGCGCTTATGGACTGTCATTTCATAATCTTTGTCTACAAAAGCGATCATGCACAACGGTTTTATGATTTTTATACACCAAGTATGCGCAGTTTTTGAGAATTCTTATCTACAAAGCGGTCAAGAACATCCGTTTTATGATAATCTTCATACACAAAACGGGCCGGTCATTTGAGAATGCTTATCCGCAAAGAGATTATAAAACAGCCATTTTACAATCCTTATAGTCACGGATCCTGCTGTCGTTGGCGGTGCAGTTCTTCCCTTCAGGCGGAGGGCCATGGCTTTGATTTCCGTGGTCTTATTCCTAGCGCTTTGCCGCTCTCTCAGTCATCACTTGTGTGGAGTTGTTTGGGAGCGCTTCGGCCTCTTCTTCCAGCAGTAGTAGCCTGGCGGAGCGAACACTCTTCCCGCGGCCGTTGGAATTGCCAGGTTTTGAGTTCGTCAAGATTGAATTTCCGACGGCTGTTCTTTCACTCTTGTTTGTCTTCAGCTTCCCCACGACAAGGTCGCGGTCACTGCCAGTGGCTGCCCCTGCCAGTGTCCTTGTCTCAGCTGTATTGACACCAGACCTGTCCTGCTTTCTTCACCAGGATATAGTCTCTTTGGCTGTAATACAGAGCACCTGGGCGAGTACAGAATTTTGCAATGCTTACCTATGGAATGGTTCCCGTCAGTCATTTACATTCTTTATCGACAAAGCAGTTATGAGTTGTCATTTATAATCCTTATCTAGCAAAAACGGTGTAAAAACAGCCCGTGTTACAAGAGGTGTGTGAGTATTTGTGTGTGTGTGTGTGTGTGTGTGTGGGTGTGTGTTGGTGTGTGTGTGTGTGTGTGTGTGTGTGTGTGTGTTCTGTTCAGTATTAAGTCTTTTTTTTACCAAGAAAAAATACTAGGCACGTTTGGTTGAATGGCACGTGTGAACAGCTTCAATATGTCAGAGAGAGAGAGAATGTTGTGTAGCGTGTGTGGTGTGTGTGTGGTGTGTGTGTGTGTGTGTGTGTGTGTGTGCGCGCGCGCGCATGTGCGGGGGAATGTGTGTGTGCGTGCGGACATGCGCGAGCATGTATGTGCGAGTGTTTGTTCTGTCGTTCACGTGTTTCTTCCCCCGTCAACAGAGAGCAGTCACAAAGTGCCATTTCATATTGATTATCTTTAAAGCAACAGTGAACAGTCCTTTTCCTGATCTTTGTATGAAGCGATTTTGAACAGGATTTACAATCTTTACTGTTTAAATAATTATGTAATATATTGATATATCGTAAATGATATGATCATGACTATCTGTAACTTGGTTCAATGCACCCCCGCCCGACCCTACCCACCCCCCCCCACCCCCCAACCCCACCCACCCCCCCCCCCCCACTTCCCCCCCCCCACCCCCCCCACCCCTCCCACCCCCCCCCCCCTCCACCCCCCACCCCCCCCCCCCCCCCCACCCACCCTCCCCCCCACCCCCCCCCCCCCCCACCCCCACCCCCCCCCCCCCCCCCCCCCTCCCCCCCCCCCCACCCCACCCCCCCCCCCCCCCCCCCCCCCCCCCCCCCCCCCACCCCCGCCCCCCCCACCCCACCCCTCCCCACACCCCACCCCACCCCCCCTCCCCCCCCCCACCCACCACCAACCCCCCCACCCCCCCACACAAACCCCCCCCACCCCCCCCCCCCCCCACCCACCACCCCCCCCCCTACACCCCCCCCCCCCACCCACCCTTGACAAAAAAAAAAAATAAATAAATAAAATAAATATAAAAAATACAAAAAATCCAAACAAAACAAAAAAACAAAAACAAAGAAGAAGAGAAACCAAAAAAAAAAAACCCAACAACAAGCAAGCCAAACAAACAACTGAAAAGTACAATTGAGGAAAACAATCTCTCTCTATCTCTCTTCTCTCTCCTCTCTCTCTCTCTCTCTCTCTCTCTCTCTCTCTCTCGCGGAATACGAGAATGAACACACACACAACAACACACACACACACACACCACACACCCACACACGTGCACAAAAGGAAAATGGTTACGCATTCATTATACTTACACAGATGATGAGAGACTTTTGACCGATCTCTGCTTTATCTGTTTGTCTGTGAAACCGGGTCTCGTTCTCTCTGTCTGTCCTGTCTGTCTGTCTGTCTCTCTCTCTCTCTCTCTCTCTCTATCTCTCTCTCTCTCCCCTCCATCCTTACACACAACACACACACACACACACACACACACACGCAAACACAAACACACACACGCTCACACACACGAACAACACGCACGCACACACACACAAACATCTATACTGTCCAACTATCTATCTATCTGCCTATCTATCTATCTCTGTGTGTGTTGTGTGTGTGTGTGGTTGTGTGGTGTGTGGTATGCCTGTGCGTGCCATGTTTATGCATGTGCATGCATGTGTGAGTTGCGTGGTGGTTATGTGTGTGTGCGCGTGCGTGCGCACAAATTTTCTCGTAGGGATTTTGTTTCGGTATTCAATGAATTGATTCCACTAATCTGCGGCGTCTCTTGCCTTGGGTTTTTTTTTTGTTGTCTTTTTCACGCCCTCTCCTCCCTACCCTCTGTCTCCGTTTGCACTTGATGGATCGTTTGTTTCTGCCTGTGCTGTTATCTGATCATCCTGTTTCTCCCTTCTCCCTTCCCTCCGTCCCTTTCCCTTCCCGCCCCGTCAAGTCCTGAACTCTCTTACCCACCCCCAAACCACCCACCCACCCTCTCCCTTCCCCTGCCTGCTTAAATCCCCCCTCACATTCCTCTCGATGTTCGACGCTTTTGTATGTCCTTCTCATTCTCTCTGTGGATATTTCACAAAAATCTCTGTCTGTCTGTTGTGTTTTCTCTGTCTCTGTCTCTGTCTGTCGTCTCTCTCTCTCTCTCTCTCTCTCTCTCTCTCTGACATACACACACGCGCCCGCACGCACGCACACACAGTCGCACGCATGCACGCACGCACACAAGCGCGCGCGCGCCGCACACACACACACACACACACACAACACACACACACACACACGCATCATACTCACGCGCACAGCAGACACCCACGTACGCATGCACACATAAAAGGACAATAAACACACAAATACAGGCAAACATACTCATTCACACATAAACAACCCCCTTTTTATTGTCTTCCATAAATTTTGCGTGAACTCCTGTCTCGCGTGTGTTCTCCAAAACCGTATTGAATATCTGAACGAGTGTTAGCAACCTTTTGAAGTTTGTTTTTCCGCCCGTTTTGGTGCTTTGTTGCAAAAACATTCCCGAAAATAGGGCTTAATGCCATAGAAGGGGATTGAGTGTGAGTTGCATTTATGGCGTCAATCTCTCTCTCTCTCTATCCTCTCTTCTCTCTCT
>JADBJO010021164.1:0-30046 GCA_016801955.1 Conus betulinus | reverse complement strand
CATGCTCGGACGACCTGCTTGTTTTCCTCGGAGCAAGACTCTTTTTTTGTGGAGTGTGGTCTTTCTCTGCAGTAAATCTTACCGGGTCACTTTACTGGGTGGCTGATATAAACTGGTCGTGCTGGATGTAGATTCTGACGTTGCAAAGTGTACCTTCCTTGGGAATGGAATAAACCACGAACTGCGGTGGCTGCCACGGAGCCAGTGGACTTCCCCTATCTTGCCAGATCTTGTCTCAGAACCTTGGAGGTAACCTTCCATTTTCTTCTCCCCCTAGCCTGTAGTAAAGTAGAATCGGCGTGTGTCTTGACTATTTTTCGGCTGACTTCCTTTGGGTTTTTTTATTGCGGTTTTTAGTTATTTATTTTTGTTTTTGTTTTGTGTTTTTAAGCGATTTAGTGATGCCTCGACTTTCTCTCTGAGTGCTGAATGGTCATCTCCAATGACTGATCGGGGACAATTTTAGCACAGAGGTGGATCTCCATTGATTTCATAATTATGCAGTTCCGAGCAGGAACTCGGCCCCCAGCGCTTAAGGATAACTTTTCAGTGCGACACCTTTTTCCTGAGTTGACTCATCTGTTTCAAAAGATAGTCAACTGTTTCACTGTCGAGCATAGTTTTTTTTTTCTGTTTTCTGTTTCTTGTTTTTGTTTTTGTTTGTTTGTTTTATTTCTATGTAGGACTGCCTGTATGTTTTAGTACTGTGTACTCTGCTTTCGTCATAACTGTTTTTTTTTTTATCTCACTGATTGACTCTGTGATACTTCGTTTTACAACCAGCGGTTCTCGGTCCTTTTTTTGTTATGGTTGTATGTTTTGTTTTGTTTTCCATCTTATTTCCTCTGCATTTCATTCTTGTTTCACCTGCTGCTTTATGTTCATTGCTGAATCTTTTTGCTCTCTATTTCTGTACACCACACACACCGACACACACACACACAACACAACACACACACACACAAACACGCTGGCGTATATGATAGAAAGATAGACAAGACAGATATGAAATTGTATATATATATATATATATATATATATATATATATATATCACAGATATAAAAGAATCAGAGAGCCCTCAGAACTCTAAAAAGGTTCAACCAAAAAGGGAGCGATTATAAGTTTAAAAGATTGTTTAAAATGGAGGTTAAAAACCGACAAAATTGTTTCGAGCTATTGCTCTCGTCAGGGTATTCAGTTTGGGGCACGCTACCACTCGGTGTTATAATGGCGTGTGTGCAGCGTGAGTTCTGCACGTGTTTCACTTGGCCTGTAGTTTTTTACAATTTGATTTTTTTTTTTTTTTTTTTTTTTTTTTGGGGGGGGTGGGTGGGGGGGGGGGGGGGGGGGGGTGGGGGGGGGGGGGGGGTGGGGGGGGGGGGCGGAGGGGGGTTAGGGAGTTCGGTGGTGGTTAAGGAATGGTGTGTTGGGACAAGAATTTCCGTTTAAGCCTGCAACTGTTTAGATCTCTACTTTTGAATTTACAGAGTTGCTAGATGAGGTTTGCATAATATCAGCCACTTTCTGTAGAACATAGGTCGCATTTTTTTAGAGATATTATTGTATGGTGTTTGCTCTTTTTATAATGTTTCCATGATATATTGTAGTCTATTTTTTATCTTTTAACTTTCCAAATGTTTTTACTGCGTTCTGTTTGGTTTTTATATTTTCAAACAATTCATTTTTGAAGGACTGTTTATGGTTTGATACCTGGTTTTAAAATGGTTTGCGTAATCCCTCTGTATGTTTCTTTGTCACTGTATCTATTGATACTGTGGCTTGATATACAATATTATTGTAAGGCATTGTTTATTCAGGGGCACTGATTTTTCATATATATGTGCTGTGTGTGTGTGTGTGTGTGTGGGGTTGTGTGTGTGTGTGTGTGTGTGTGTGTGTTGAGATGAGAGGAGAGAGAGAGAGAGGAAGAGGCAGAGAGAGAGAGTAGCTACTTTGATACCACTTATACTTCAATGCAAATCTTCCAACGAGACAAGGAAATCCACAACTATAACAACATTCTCTCTCCGGTTCTAAGAAAATAAACATTCCACTGGCTCTATCTACAAATCAAGCGAACGTCTCTATTTTTGGTGTATGTGGGGGGGGTCGAGGTAGGGAGACAAACAGTGGCAGAATCGCAAAGAAGAACAATTTCTTCCTGACCTTTTGTCTAGAAAAGTATTTATCCTTTTTTTGTAATGAAGAGAGTTGAAGAAACTGAAACGAACATCACACCTATTTTGAACAGGATATCTGGAAGGATGATCTGAGCAAGTGGTTTTTTACAGCTGTAGAAAAAGTCAAAGATAGATCAGGCTTTGAGATCGATGCTGATGCTTGCTCATTCTTTATTTTTGGAAAGTGCATGTCAGAAAGGCTGTAGGCCCAGCAATGGGTCAGTGGCAGCTTACTGAAGACATGCGCCTCTCAATTGATGTAATGCATGAGTAATCGTAAAATCTTTCATTTGTATTGAAAGAATGTTCTGTTTCCAGCGTCTGGAAAAAAAAGACTCTGTTATATTCCCCATGCCCCCCCCAAAAAAAAGATCCAACTACGCGGAATGAGGATTAAATGATTATCGTCCTGTACTCTGACTTCAAAAGTGTCGTGAAGTGGGTTCTGAAAGTTGTAATTATCCACGTCCATCTTTTAACCGTGCACCACTAGCACCTTGTCCTCCTCCCAATTTCCGTGTAAAAAACCAACAGAAGCAAATGATGACGCTATTTTGACTCTTCTCCATATGTTTTTTTTCCCCTCCTAAACACACCAAGTACCTTTTGTTCGCATTCTTTGAATTGACTTCTCCTCTGCTTGTAACGCAATACAGCGTTATCTTTTGGCTGAAAAACTGACATATGAGATCTTGATCCGAAGCTTACATTGAGTTTTTTTTTATTCAGTATAACTCAGCCTGTCCGTTTTAAATCTGCAATCTATTATCAGCATTGTACATCACTGGAGCAGCTCAAGGTACGATGCTACCCCCTATTTTGTTTACATTGTACACCAACAAACGTAGGGGTACAGATACCACCTTGTCATTTAGTAATCTGATGACTCTGGTATTTGAAGATCAGTAGGATACTGACGCTGTCCTATTTCGGTGAAGTTCAAAAAGTTTTGTTCTTGGTGTAGGGAGAACTTTCTCGATCTTAATGTTCCTTAAACAAGCGAAACGTTGACTGATTTTCGCAGAAATGCACTAACAGTACCTAGTCTTTTTTCCACAGATGGTGAAATGGTCGAAAGAGTCAATGAGCATAAATACTTGGGAACAATTTCAGACAAAAGCCTGGTTTTTTGACAAAAAAATGTTGACCATATTTATAAGCAATGTCACATCAGAGTATTCTGTTTGCAGAAACTCAGAAACATTGGCAATGACATAAAAATCCGGCAGACATATTATCAGTGCTGTGTTGAGTCTTTCCTTACAATTTCTTTTACGTGCTGGCAGTATTGAAGCTTTGGTGCGCGTTTGTAATCGAGTGTTAAGTGGTGTGGTAAATGTGTGTAGTAAAGTTGTGGGAGCAAGGCACGTTAGCATGCAACAGTTGTACGGTGGACGATTGTGAAAAAGGCAAGACAAACTTTGAAATAATGGCAATCATGCTGTAGCAAAGTATTGTAAACTTTTACCATCAGGACAGCGTAACAGGACTCTAAAGGCAAAAACAAGGGGCCCAGAAAAACTTTCATTCTATGATCAATCTGTCTCCTGAGTTTCTAATTTTTATATAACACACTTCAAGGTGAGAACCTCTGTGTGTGTGTGTTGTGTGTGTGTGTGTGTGTGTGTGTGGTGTGTGTGTGGTGTGTGTGTGGTGTGTGTGTGTGTGTGTGTGTGTGTGTGGTGTGTGTGTGTGGTGTGTGTGTGTGAGCGTGTATGTGCGCGCGCGTGTGTGTGACCGAGTATTAACTCTCAGGAACATATTTTCTGCATTGAATGTCTGGTAATCGTTCCCTTTTTTTCTTAATTAAACAATATGTTTAAAATGACAAGTGTCCATTCCTGCTCTGTGGGTCACTTTTACGATCTTAAAGTAATTTGTCTTACGTATCGTGCGTGTTTAGACAAGTTTTTCTCACTCTCTTTGTTGTATTGTTTAGTTGAAATGCTTATTAATTCTCATTAAAAATGCAATGCTAACGTCATAATGTTGTCAAAGATCTTGAGATGTATGTATGCAGATTGAGTGATATAGGTGCAGTGCAAGGTTTTCTTTTGTTTCAGAGAATTTTTCATCGATTATTTCATGCACTGTCCCCTCTTGCGTGCATTTCAACTGTTTTGATTACTCCTTTTGGAGATAATCTTAAATAATTTTGACTCTTGACTTCGACTTTGACTAAAACAAAATTAGATTGTTTGATCGTCGTCTTTTCTTTTTCATCACTGTTTTTACATATGAGTAGTAATATGTACAATTTAGAAAAAGAGTGGGTTAGTTATTGCCAAGGACACAGACAAATAAAGTACAGGACAAAAACACAATGCATTTCGACCTCTTGCGTCTTCTTCAGGCAAAGACAACGAAGAACGAGAAACCACTAATCTTCTCATATTCGGCGCAAAATCTCAATTTATTTTTTTTAATTGTGCGTCATTTTTCACCCTCAGTCACTCCGTTTTGAAATTAATATGATGTTTGGTTGCGTGAGTATGGTAACCGTCCTGGCGACTGGTCAAACAGCGACGGGAAATCACCTGTGGGAACATGCAGCGGTACTCACGTGGCTGGAAGCCCCGAACCCGCAGACGTCAAGCCTAACGTGAAGGGAAAACTACTTCCAAAGTGTCTGAGCAGTCTCATGACCCCCATCCACTTGATCTCCGTGTTGAGCACCGCTAGTCTGGAGTCTATGGCGGCGCACACTTCTCTGCCTTCTGTGTGTGTCATTGTCCTGGGTCTGAGGAGGACAAAGCACCTGGGTAAACAGACACATACACACACACACACGCGCGCGCACACGCATGTACGCACGCGCACACACGCACACACACACGCACACACGCACGCGCACACACACACACACACACACACACACACACACACACACACACACACACACGTGATTCAATCCTTGAAAAACACTAGCACTTACGACAACAGTTAATTTATTTTTGTTTTGTTCGATGACAATAATTTTTATGATCAATTCACAACACACACACACACACACACACACACACACACACACACACACACACACACGCATGCACGCACGCATGCCCGCACGCACACACACACAATCTCTCTCTCTCTCTCTCTCTCTCTCTCTCTCTCTCTCTCTCTCTCTCTCTTCTTCTTCTTCTTCTTCTTCTTCTTCTTCTCTTCTTTTTTCCCTCTCTTCTTCTTCTTCTTTCTCTTCTTCTTTCTCTTCTTCTTCTCTTCTTCTTCTTCTTCTTCTTCTTCTTTTTAGTGTCTTTAAAGTTTTATTGTTGTTGCTGATGTGTTTTTATCTTGGTGGTGGTGGCGGTGGTGGTGTGCTGCTGCTGTTGATGTTGTTGCTGTTTGTTGCTATGATAATGATTATGAAGATGACTACCCTGCATACCTTCCATCAACAGAAAACCCATGGGGGGAACACACGTCATAGCCACAATTGGCTTCATCCTCTCCCCCATAGCACTCAGTCACCAGGTCACAGAGTCTCAGGTGCTCCGCAAAATCTTCAAACCAGGGTACAGAGCAGTTCCACAGATCCTGGGGAGTCAGCTGGGGAACATCAGGTTTCTGTTGAAAGAAAATGTAGAGCTTTAGAGAGTTTACATCTAAATATTCATACAGGCTCAAGAACCATGTTTTTTCGTCATAGTGCTAATTACACGACCTATTCAGACGGGCTAGACTCGCTCGCCTTAGAGCTGGCAATAATGTTACCAGCTTGTGTGTGTGTGTGGTGTGGGGGGGGGGGGGGGGGGGGGGGGGGGGGGGGCGCATGCTCGACTGTAGGTGTTTTGTGTATTTTATTGTGTGTTTGAGTGTCTGTGCACACACACACACACACACACACACACACACACACACACACACACACACACACACACACGAAATGCCAACACTTTTCTGTGATAAAAGCTGGGGTGAAATTCAAAAGTATGGCCGACAGTCACTAACACACGGGAAATCTGATGGTGAGCTCCTCTAAAGGTGCAAAGCTTTGCTCTGTGTTCATAGGAGTAATTCTATCCAGAAAGCACGATAAGTGTCCTTTGTGGTTTTGTGCATGTTTGTTTGTTTGTTGAAAATAACATGGATTTATTTCAACAATGAACAAAATGTACACTTGACAGTTGTATTATACGTAGGAAATTTTCGCTTTGGATTTTCTTTCTTTTTTTCAGCACTCAAAATGTAAATTATAGTTCACCACTACGTAATATTGAATACATTTAAAAGTGTAATCTCGTAAAGGATATGTGAAATTTTGGTCAGTATTATAAAAGTACAATTTCACAAAGGATATGTTTCATTTGTTCAGTATTTACAGTGCAACTTACTGACTTGGAAAGACAGAGCTAAGACTTATTGACCTGAAAACAAAATGTAGGTTGATGGAGTAGAAGTGTGAATGAAGGGCCAATCAACTGCAGCTGACAGATGTCTGGGGACCATTGCTTTGTGCATTTTTTAGGTGTGTTATTTTTAAGTGTGTTATTTGTGACGTCTCAAGAGGACATGTTCGTCAAAAATTCACTGTATGTTTTGTATTGTGTTTAAACATGGCTTACATGGTACCTTGAGTTTTTCTTTTTTTTATATTTTTTGTTTGTTTGTTTGTTTGCTTGTTTGTTTTTATTTTTTATTTTTTGTTGCTTATTTGTGTCTTTGACTCGCTGGGAATGAAAAATGGTGTTTTCCCCCTTACTTGCAGAAGGAACAGAGTCAGAGATGGATGTAGTGACCGGGTCATGAGGGCAAAGGGTGAGATCTGGAACATCCGAAATGACAAAAGAAAATAGATAGAAAAATAAATTATTAAATGAATAAAAAATAAGTAATTAAATAAATAAATAACTAATCAATGATTAATCAGTTAACAAAACAACACTATGAATAATGATAATGATGATATAATAATAGTAGTAATGACAATAATAACAATAACAATGGTGATGATGATGATCATCATCATTATTATCATCATTAGGATCATCATCATCATCATCATCATCACACCATCACCATCATCAGAAACTGCTAACTATGTTGACCTTGTGAAAAGAAAAAGTACAGTAAATCAGTGGTACCTTTCCAGCGCATAAGACCTTGGATAATAAGCAGCTTGGTAACGCGCACATGGACGGTGCTCTCCGTCCCTATCGCAGACTGAGGTCTTTCTTTGATATCGGTTACATTTATGTCAGTGCCTGTGAACACACCCTTGACATGTCATCTTAAAAAGAACCACGCCTCTCTCTCTCTCTCTCTCTCTCATCCTCTCTCTCTCTCACTCTCTCTCTCTCTCTCTCTCTCTCTCTCTCTCCTCTCTGCCCATTGTGTCACGAGGCTTCTGATGAATGAATTTCATTTTGTATTCTCTTGCCAGGATCTTCGTAAGGTTAGGCAAGAGTTTGTTCCGAGAAATTTCTATAGACAACCATGCTTGTTTAAGCTGATGTGCTAATGGCATCAAAAATAAAACACTTGTAAAGCAGTTTGCACTGTATTTGTACAAAGCATTTAAGACTCGGAAGTTCATTACAGCCTAGTTTTCTTCTTTGTTTATCAGTGAATGCTTGAATTTTGTTTCTGTGTAACAGTACTTGCAGTAAACAAATTATGTGTAAAATGGTATGCAGTATAGTTTATGGATGCATCGCAGGTTTGAAAACTGTAACAATATGATTTTTGTGGTTTTGCTTTTGTTTGATTTTTTTCCTGTGACTTTAAACATCAGAATACTATATCTATATTATAAATTATACCCTCTCTAAAGGGCTATGGCCAAACAGAATGAAGATATGAATCTGAATCTGAATCTCTTCTCAACAATGGTAGATTACTTTCACCCACGCCTCTAAGTCATTTAGCTATATTACAGAGGAACGTGTATTTTTGGACACTTCTACCGAATCGGAAGAATTCTTGGAGGCATTGCGTCTTTTATGTCTAAAATTCGCGTGGGATAAGAAACAAGACAGAATTAGTAGTAGAAAGCTTGCACGGGAAAATAGATAAGGGAGGCACTGGATTTCCGATGTAAATTGTTTTAAACACGCCTTGAAATTAGGATGGATAAGGACCGCTAAGTGCAACAAATCATAAATGGAAAGGGATTGTAACTTTTTTTATACCCGAACGTACAAAATCCAGATAAAATTGAACCGAATTGCCTGTTCACACCAGGACGAGAAACAAAACTGCTTTGGAAAGACACATTTCAAGCTTATGAAATATTTTACTATATAAAATTACAACCCCTAACTCGTCTGAAACTCTTGCAGAGCCATTATTTTTCAATGAGAGAATAAATGTAAGTAGCATTCTATTGACTAAGAACGTCTGCGTTCATGAAAATACACGCAGTATTGGAGATTTGTGCAAAGACGGACAGCAGTTACTTGACCTACACTGGATTTATTGACGCATAAAAGCACACAGACTAATTTTTCCAGTTGTACAGCACGTATAAAAAAGAATAAAAGTTGTTGTTTAACGCTCTGAACATTCGTGTGTGTGTGGTGTTTGTGTGTGTGGTGTGTGTGTGTGTGTGTGTGTGTGTTGTGTGTGTGTGTGCAATCAAATCGGTGTTTTGACAAAATTAAGGGTAGAAGTGTATTTTCTAACCCCCCAAAAATGAGGATGAGGTGCTGTAGTGCTGGCTCTGCTGCAGCCTTACCTGTTATCCTTAAAAGCAATTTGTCCATGTAGATAAGTCCGCCTGAGTACCACAGATATTTCTTGGATTTCCGTCGAAATTTACCCTCTAGAAGGCTGAGCATCACTACGTGTTCTGGAGGAAGGTCCAGATTGAAGCAACCTTCATGTGCCACACTGATGTTTAGTGCTGCTTCGTCCAAACGGCTCTGAATATACCCTGCACACAATTCCTTGGGTTGAGTAGTTTGCTGTAGGTTGACAAATATCGTCCATTGTCGAAGACATTATTACGAAAGTCTATTCTGCGACAATTAATGTATCTGAACCAGAATGACGTGGATTTTTTTTTTTACTTTAAAAAGTGCGCTTCTGGTCAGGAAAACCTGTCGAGAAATACGAAAAGGAACAGAGAAAGAAATCAATTACATTAAAAACCTGTGTGATACAATCAACTGCTTGACTTAGGGTGGACTTAATCCTTTTGAATTCTCTGGGATACACAGGTCGTAGCGCAGCAACAAAGCTGCAACGAGCTAGGTTTTATTTAGGTCGACCTCTTCTGCTGGGCCCTTGTCACTCTGGCTGTGTTTCACTTCAGAAACAACGCACCAGCGCCAAGTTTTGTCGATGTCGTCCCAACCTTCCTTCTTTCCTCCGTGGATTCCATTGGACTTCTTGTCTTTTGACGTTGGTAGGGGGGGTTTGTTGAGTTTCATCAGTCCAGCCGATTTTCATTTCTCATCTCTGTCTCTAGAGACTTTTGACTGGTGACTCTCTCACAGGGTTATTATTGAAATGACTTCTGGCCATCTAATGTTGAGGTTAAATCTGCGGCTTCTGTTGAGGAATGCACTAAGAGATGGTGATTCTTGTACTTTGTGTGTTCTTTCAATTATATAACGGAACAGACTTCACTGTTTGATATTCAGGTTCTGTTTTGGATTGGAGCAAATTGCTGTGGAAGACCATGTAGGTCGCAGGGTGTGAAAGTGTGCCTTGCCTTGTTGATGCGATCACTGATGTCTAAGTCTGCTCCACCACCTTTGCTGACGCTTGCACAGGTGAACACATCTCCACGTTTTGATGTTTTGGTCTATTCGCTGAATGGGACCTTGTAGCTCGTTATTTATCCATATTACTTCAGTTTTCTTTGATGGTAAAATAATATTGATATTTGCATTCCTACGCTATTTGCTTGAGTATCACGGTGTTTTTTGCGGAAATGAGACGACATAATCAGCAACTTTTGTGTTCTTGAGGAAAGCGAGCCTGTCAAACCAACAAGCAGACCCTCGTGATAAACTGGCAGCTGTTGGGGCCGGAACATTTCAGTGGTAGAGCGCCAGAACTCGTGATCCTTGGTGATCCCATGGGGTTGCCAAGTTGGAGTCTCCGTTTAAGTACAGGGGGATTTTCCTCCAAAGAGTTAACTTTGGTTTCTGAATCCATTTCCCACATAGTCCTTTGACATGAGACTATTCAACCGAGGTTCCGTGTGTGAACGGCAACGCATTTTAAATCTTTGCACACACGTAAAATCCCATCCCCAACTTTGGCATAAGAGAGACCAGTTTGGCCGTTGCTATGGAGACACGCTACAACACAGCATGCACCGTCCCCGTAAGTTGGAGAATGGGTGCCTTTATGGCAGTATAAAAAAACGGTCCATGCACACAAAAAATCCTACTTCCTTGTTGGGTAGATGGGATAAATTCCTTGCCTGTCTATACATAAAGTGTCCGCTGGAGTATCAGGCCTGCCCCAACACAGGACAACAGAAAAGAAAGAAGAGCAAAAAGGCAGCATTTCACTTATAACATCTGACAAGTGCAGTTGTTTAGTGTCTGTGATTTGACAGATGGATATACATACAGTTGCTGGAAGAGGGATAACATTTTCCTGGAAACGCCATACATAGTAAATAAAGCTTCCAACTGCCCTTCCCGCAGTCAACGCTGTCAAATGCGTTCTCGAAGATGCACGACTGCTGGTACAGAAAGACTCATTCGGAGGTCCTGCTCGATGATAGGTGCAGTGTTGGTATCTGGACTGTGTTACATATACTTTCTCATTGGAGCAACCTGCCTGTTCTTAGCAAATCCAATCGTAATATACTCCTTTTACTGTTTGGAGGAGGACAAGAGACCACACTACTAAAACATCTTGAAGGTTGTAAAACATAAACAGCACATGTAGGTCCCCAGTAAAACTGTTTTTGTTTTTTTAGCTGCTGTTTTGGTTTGTTTCCTGGGCCATCTCCCCCCCCCAATGCATATTGGACGGATATGGCTAACACAGCACAAACTTCAAGTCGTTGTGACTGGCACGGATTTTGGTTTTTTATGCACGAAAATAGATAATCCTCTAATGAAGATTAACCACACTAAACAGCTAGATTATTATCCTACTGTCAGGTGATTCTGAAGCTTCAAGACTCATGCGAGGGGGACATGAGAATCTTATTCTGCTTCAGTCCTGGACATTCCAGTCGAAATGTACCTCCATCAGGGCTTCACTACTGACATAGAGTCCTAGAATCCTCAACCCGCACACTCCCTAGGTACCTAGAAGGAAAGGAGCTAATGACAGGGCTATTCACCGGTGCCTGAGAATCGTTCCTTTGATTCGTTCTTTTCTTGTTCTTCCATCTCTACAAACAATGTACACTATGCGTATGGCGTTACGCATGCACTACTCAAATGTAACTCAGTCACTCCTGTTTTATAACAAAAGATCAAAACGTAGTGTGTGCAAAGATCACGCTGTGCAATAAATGCTACATGGGTGTGGCCTTTCCGACAAATATAGTGTAGAGCCTTTGTGTTTGTATGCTTGTCTGTTCTGGATAAATGGCAAGGACTGTTTACGGAAGATCCACACTTCAAATCTGCTGTTCACTGTACAGTAACGTGGTTGTATACGAGGCTTCGTAGACATCTGCTGGAATTGAAGCATTCACCTATAAACAACGCCGCCCCCCCCCCCCCCCCCCATTTCAAAATTAGGGGACATGCAACACGACAGGAATCAAGAGTTGAACAATACAAACTCTATGCACAGCATTTTCACCAATAACTTGTGTGCATTAAGGATCACACGTAAGGAATAAGTAAGACGGTTTGAGAAAAATCATCGTTATTTTTGTGCTTCGAATAAGAAACCACCCTATACGAACACATGGCGAATTTGAAACTGATCTGAGCATTGCTATGCATGGTAACTATCGTTTAACCCTCCATTTGACCGACTTTGAAGCTGCGGAGACAAAACTGCAAACACTACACGTGGGTGAAGCGCATACCATCGTCCGCATATCAAAACAGAATTCGGAGAAATGAACAAATTATATGTATCATAGTGCAAGGATAGCTAGGAGGCAATGGCCGTTGTTTTTGGGGAGCGAAAGGGCTTGCCATGAAGACATGCCATATGCAAGTTTATTGCCTACAGCAGGAATAAGCTCTCCATTTAACATTGGAGTAATACTGAAACCATCTTTGACGTTTCGTTTCGTACTTTCACAGGACCCGTACAATTTATTGTCTTTCCAAATGACTATGAACAAAAACCCTTCATCCACATACACAGAGGAGGTCTTTTACAACTATGCCTATCACAAACAAAACGTGGGGTGTTATGACAAGGTCGGTTGTTACTGTATGATATCCTTATCTCTCTCAAAGCATGACGGTTCTTACTGTTTTTTTTTTTATCTATTCATATAAGAATTTCACCAATGCAGGAATATTTATCACAAATCATTGAACGTCATCCGTAACAGCGTTTTGTGTGTCGTCTCCTTATTTTTTTTTTTTTTTGTTTGTTTTTGTTTTGTTTTGTTGGTGTTTTGTTCTTAAACTTTACGTTATTTTTATACCGGTGGCAAATCCCGACGCTAAAGTAAGTCCCCAGGTATAACTTTGTAACTAAACTAGAATTTGAAGGAGCTTCACCTGAATCAAACACACACTCCACTGAACACCAGGGCTAAGAGCGTCGGTATTTTATGCATCATTCAAAACGATTTTGAAAAAGGTGTGGAAACAGGATATAACAGAGAAAAAGGTGCTACAATCTAACAGATTGAGAAACAGCTGGACGCATTGCGTGTCCTTCCGGAACAACCTGCTTCCCCTTAGTGCCATGAAGTTCGCCTATCATTAGAAGATATACATGCATGCAATGAAAAAAATTGGTTCCGTTTCAACAAACAAAAAAACCGCAAAGACAAAATGAAATGGACTTTCTTTCCCCTAACGCATGTTTCAAAGCATCAGATACTCTTCAGAAGGCTCGCTAATCTTACATATCCACACATTGGAAATGGCTGCTGAATGTTGAGTTTCCAACACATTTCGCCTTCATGTGTGTGTGTGGTGTGTTGTGTGTGATGTGTGTGTGTGTGTGGTGTGTTGTGTGTGTGTGTGTGTGTTGAATACGCCTTTTGCGTCGAATTAGCGCACAAAGATAAGTGAGTGCGTTTTCAGATTTTCGGTTGTCCAGAGTGGTTGTTTATCTTGCCTGGAGGTGTGACTGGAGGGTCCAAACGCGTTGTGTTTGGTCTTGTGATCGTCTATCCACGTTTTTTTTTCGGCGGAGTCATTATTAAAAAAAAAAGTTTGAAAATTAAACGGGACAGGGAACAGGTAACAATAAACAAGAAGGGTAACTTTTGCTCCCATAAGAAAACCTAACACAGAGTAAAACTTTTATTCAAGACTGGCACAGCCTTTAAACTTGAATAAAGTCAGACAATTACAAAGACGAACAATCTAATAGTGGCGAAAAACAGCGCGAAGCCAACAACCCCTTCGTCATAACATTAATGACTTGACAAAGATTTGACTTGGGCGCTGATGGATGGGTTGGGGGGTTGAAGATAGACAAGAAAATGGGAACAGAAAAGATGAGACAATATATATTTTAACTGTGAAAACACTTCACCAGCTGCATGGGGGACCCATCGTAATCCATCTTGAAGGCACACTATGTGTGTTGTCTCTAGTGTCTCTATTTGACGCCAGGAGCTCAGACACAATCAGTCGTATCTCCTGATGAGTCCCGATCCAGCGGACGAAAGGCCTAGAAGCAGGCATACAAATAGATCTGCCTTCAAAAAGGATTGCGATGGTTCCCTCATGCAGCTAGGTGAGAGTTTCCATATTCTATAATATATCTTCTTACTTTTATGTTCCAATTTTCTTCATCTTCAACCCCCCCACCCCCCGCCCCCCCCCCCCCCCCCACCCACCCCCCCCCGCCCTTAAGTTCAAATCTCTGCCAAGTCATTAATGTGATGACAGAGGGTTGTTGGCCTGCGCTGTTTTTTTCCCCCCCACTATTACTTCTTCGTCTTTGTATTTTGTCTGACTACACCCCAAGTTTTGTTAAAGGCTGTGCCAGTCTTGAATAAAATAGCTACTCTGGGTTAGGTTTTCTTATGGGAGCAAGAGTACCCTTCTTGTTTATTGTCTATTTTTACTGTTCCCTGCCTCATTTTATTTTCAAACTTCATTTCATTTAATCGAGGCTGTTTGTATTTGTTTCTGTCCATCTTTGTGTTTGTCTTTTGATCTCCCTTGCATCCTTGGGTGGATCCTAAGGGCGTAGGCTCAAAGATTGTCCCCTACATTTTATACTGTTTGCATGTCTTTAGTTTTTCAGCAACTTTTTCCTCCCACACTTTTGTTTTGTTTCATTTACTACCTTCGCTGGCTGCTTTGGGGGTGCTGTTGGATTCTTTTTTGAACCCTTGGTGGTCAGAAAACCACAGTATTATGGACTGTGGTGTGTGTCTCTATTTGACGCCAAGAGCACAGACACAATCAGCGTGTCTCCCTGATGAGTCCGATCCAGAGAACAAAAGGCCTAGAAGCAGGCAATACAAATCTGCCTTCAAGAGGGACTACGATAGTTCCCTCATGCAACTAGTGAAGAGTTTTCATATTTATGACATATTTTTCTCACTTTTATGGTCCTATTTTCTTCATGTTCACCCCCCCCCCCCCCCCCCCCCCCTCACAAATCTATGCCAAGTCACTCCAAATCTATGCGCCAACTGTATGCCAATTCATGTGATGTTCGGAGGGGTTGTTGACCTGCGGTTGTGTTCCCCCCAACCCTTACATTTCTTTTGTCCTTTCGCAATTATTGTCTGGACTTTATTCAAGTTCAAAAGGCTTTTGCAATTCTTGAAAAAAAAAGGTACTCTTGTGTTAGGTTTCTTATGGGAGCAAGAGTTACCCTATTGGTTTATGGTTATCCTTATTCGAAAAGTTTTAAAATTTTAACAAAATATCAGGTTTGGTGTGTCGGATTGCTGTGTGCATCGTCAAGATATGATGGTCCAAGAAAAAGAGGGTGATCTGTGAGTCCATTTCGTCAATTCTGAGTAGAGACGAGACAAATTCATGTTTTAGACTCTTATATTATACACTGTACCTGGCGATTTACGATAAAACTTTGTGATAAAAATACGTGTTAATATGATTATTAGTACTCACCGCTTTTCAAATGGGGCTGTGATTTTTATCTTGACATAAATGATTGTTATCGTTATCTGCTAAAGCGTTTTCTCTCATCTCTTTCCCTCCGTCCATCGCTCAAAACCTCTCTCGCCTCCTCGCTCCCCGTCCTCTCCCCCTCCTCTCCTCTCTCTCGTCCCCTCTTCTTCTCTCACTGTGTGGTGTGTTTGTGTTGTGTTGTGTAGTGTGTGTGGGTGTGTGTCACACACCCCACAACCCACACACACAACACACACACACACACACACGATGATGCAGGATGTACAAAAGTTGTATAGCTTATTCCGTATAACCCTCAATAAAAGATCCTCTTTGACTTTGACGTTCAACTTCACACATCACACACACCACACACACACACACACCACACACACACACAAACACAGCACTCACGCAACACAACACCACACACACACACCACACTACACACACCACACATACAGAGGCACATTAGGCGCACGACATAGGCGCACACTCAGACAACATACACAGGCACACACACACACACACACAACACACACACAACACCACACACACACTGCACACACACACACACACACACACACATACACCACACATACACACAAAACACATACACACAAACACAAGCACACACACGCGCGCGCGCGCGCGCGCATTGAACGCTCGCAAACACGCACCTACGCCGTATGGTCTTACACACACACACACACACACCCACACACAAACAACACACACACACACACACACATACACACACACACACACACACACTACACCACGAAAAACAGTAAGTTTACACAGGACTCGCTTCTTCATACACTTGTGAATCAAAAACAACGTGTGAGATAATCTTACGAAATACTTACATTATTTTCTTTTGCTTAAAAAATAACTATTGCACACTTTATAATGTAATCGTATTTATATACTTTACCTTGTGAACTTGACAATGGAAAAACCAGAATGTCAAATCTAACGACTTGCAGTGAAACGACAGTAAGCTCAATAGCAAACTTTGCATTGGATTGCCAAGAGGTGAAAACCAATGCGAATGTGAGTACTGTTACTTATATAAACTTTCCGCATCATTACACAGCCTTGATTTACACCAAGTGCGTTGTGGAGTGTAACCTGTCCAGTCGTTGTCGTCAGAGGAAACAGGTTAGTGACAGGGTGAAATAATTTTCAAAAAGTACCTCTGGATTGTGTTTCAGGCTGCACCAGTTTTTCTGATTGTCGTCAACGCTTTTCACATCAAACCCAACATACCGCAGGTCTCTTTATGGTTAAATTTCCTGATCTCCGTGAATGAAAATTCGAACCATGTGACGTCTCTGACGTCGAACATACCATACAGCCCACCCAGTTCGAAAAACATCGTTCCGCCTTCTTCTAGATTCCAGTAAGAGTGATCTGTGTTGAAGTATTCAGATAACACTGACGGGACGTATAGATTCATGATTAGCAAGCGAACGTTTCCTTCCATCATCATCTTGGATGGAGCCTAACACAGAGGGCGGAGATATCGGACAAAGTGATAACCTGTGATGGCAGTGACAGTGTGGTTAAGTCAGTTCTTGTAGAAACATGCCACTGGAAACAACACGTGGAAAAAAAGACACACGCTATCATGTTTTCATGGGAATGCCCCGTTGCCCAGAGCTTACGCTTTGCGAAAAGCGAATGGACTTCATATTAAAGAAGCATACACAAAATGCTTGGTTGAAAACGGGTGACATTTGAGTGTTTTCAATACTTCAAGAATCGATCAGCAGCCCTTCATGAGCATTCCCCCCCCCCCACCCTCCCCCCCCCCCCCCCACCCCATATACCCCTCCACTCCCCCTTCCCCCCCCCCCCCCCCCCCCCCCTTCCGCTCAAAAAAAAAAAAAAAAAAAAAAAAAAAAACATCTATATAATCTCTATATATAGATAGATATATATATTAATATATATGCACACTGGTCTTGCTTTTTTTATTCTCAAAGAAAAAAAAAGCGCGATGATAAGACTTTGATAGTTAAAAAAAACGCACTGGTAGATTCAGTTTCTAGAAAATGTAAAGACTTTGGCCAGTTTCTTACGAATGAGGGTTTCTAATCGCAGCGCGCACACACACCGCAACCCTAAATGGGCCACGCACCTGCGGGGCCGGTGGGGGGGCACTACGCGCGCGCCACTCGCGAGTTCTAAAAAACACACACTGCATTTGTTGCTGAAACTAAAAAGAAAGAGAGAACTTACTGTCTTTATACATTATTCTGAGGACTAAGTAAATCCATGGTCTTCCCAGATCATTCGGGAAGAAGGGTTTGGGAAGTGGTCTGTAGAGACATCAACGTAACCATACTATACGAGAATAATGGGTTTGGGAAGTTTTATGTAGAACCTCAACGTAACCATCTAGGGTAATAAATGGTTCGGAAGTTTTTATTTGTAGAAACGTCAAACGTACCATCCTCCGAGAATAAGGTTTGGAAGTTTTATTATGTAGAACATCAACAAACCAATCTACGAGAATAAAGGGTTTGGAATTTTTATGGAGAACCCAAAGTAACCATATATGAGAATAATGTGTTTTTAACAGTTTCTGTGTAGAACAGCAGGCATTTGCACAGTTTTTCGCTGACGCATACATCTTGTTCAAAGAATTACATGTATCGGTACTGGTGTATGGATAAACGGGCTATCTTAGACCACCTTATCCAGAAACAGCCCGTTTTTGGTTTTGTCTTTCTAATCCCCCGCCGGCAAAGAGAAGAAACAGTCAGGTTTATCAAAGTTGTTCTTGGACGGTTACGCTATTGTACTCGGCTGTGACAGAGGTTATTCTTCTGCATCATTGGATACCTAAATAGATAAATTTTTGTTACCACGTGTCTGTCTGGATGATGTTTGCATGTGGATCGAAGAAGTCTAGGAAAGCAGGGAGAGAGGACACAGAGATTTTTCCTCGAGACTTTCCCACTCAGCCAACGAGAGGACACAAAAAAAAAAACACAAAGTTTGGAAGAGCCACAACTTCACATATTATTTTTATCGTTGTGCACATGCCTCTCTACGCAACAGTTAGGAGATTGATTGATGTGGTCACTATCTATATGGGAGTCCTGAGGCTTGTTACTGTAGACTGTTTACCGCTAGAGGGGCTACGTTTGGGAACGCTTCCGAGGAAAGCTGGCTATCAACTGGTTATAATAGCACGCGAAACGTGTAGGCGAGCTCGTCATTATTGCAATACCTCAACTCAGACTACACTCACAAACATTAGACACAGAAGTCCCTCCCCCAAAACCACACTGACCTTTCGTCACATCCCCCCGAGCAAAACCAAAGAACACTATTCGTCAGAATCACAAAACTAAAAGGGAAACGAGTTTGACGGGTCTAGTAGGCTTCAAGTTTTCGTAGCGCCCACCATCTGCTTGGCAAATGTTTAGCCTAGACAAGACTTCGGCTAGGAGGTCGTGGGTTTCCCATACCATCACAAGGCCATTTATTTGTTGGATTTTCCTGCCCCTTATTGGGCTCCTACCCGATTGACGTTTCCTACGGGCTCAGTTTGGCGACGGATTAAACTGTCGAGTTTTTATCCTACTAACGGATGCGTTTTTCTGATATTGCTATGCTTGCTAAGCTGCTCTTTTCTTTTTATACCAACACTACAGGTGTCTGTCTCTCTGTCTGAAGCCTTCTTGACGGCCCGGATTATATTATGATAGTATGCGTCAGTACACCCTGTCGTTCGTGCGCCCACCAAAATGGAAATCTGCAGCATCATTTTCCTCTCCTCGCCTGTCTCTCACTGATCATCATTTTTAGAAAAGTCTCACAATTCTGCTGCCCCTATCGTGCCGTGCCCTGTTCTTTGTGTTGACCTCAGTTTGAGTCTCTTCTCACGTCTGTGTCTTGTTGGATTCTGTGGGGTCACCGTTAATGCGGCAAACTCATTAGGGGCTGTACGCTGGATTGTCGCTGGACGGAGGGTGGGAGCACCTCTGGAGGGTGAGCTCTCTCACTCGCGCTGGCCCGCGCTAGAGCAAATTATTGTCGTCAGTACTGTCGCCGGTGCGTGTAGTTATTCCCGCTATGTTGGATCAGACAGAACGCCACTGAACACCACCAATGACGCGCAGCAGTGCAGCATCTCTTCGGTGGGTTGAACTCTTGAACGACTTGACCCCTTGACTGCGCCCTGTGGATTGCCTGTGCCTGGGGCGTGTCGGACGGGGGCGATCTGTGGCGTACGATGGGGGAGGGGGAAGCAGAAGGGGGGTGCTGGATGAGCGGGCGTGGGTGCTAGTGTCCCACTCAGGTGGCACAGACGATAATGTACGGAAAAATCCCTTAATCAGTTCCTTTCTGAGAGCAGTCACAAAAGGCCTGAACGAAACAAGGGATCATCTGGTTTCTCCGAGAGTCCCTGGGCACTAATTCTCTTCGATGGGTCGACCATCTCCCAGTCTCACGTTCATCTCCTAGCTGGTCCAGAAACGAGTTTCAACAATAAACACCAGTCCTAAGCCGAAGAATTCAAGCACAAATTTGTTCTCTACTCCATGAATCTACTCCACCAAAAAAAGTAAAGTATCTTCAAAGTTCATCACACTGTTTGAGGATACCGCAGTTCAGACGCTTTCCGGTTCTCCCAAAAAAAACAGTCTCGTTTTGCTCCATGTACCACACACACACTCTCCTTGCTGCTTCTCCAATCATACCACGCCCGCAGACATCTCACACCCTGTTGTGTGCGAGTAATTCCGCGACTCTTGATATTCACGAGCTCCTGCAGTCAGCTGAATGTACGTAAGGGGGGGGGGGGGGAAGAAAGAATCCCCTTTCCTTCCTTGTTTTAAGAAAAGTGAACCGAGGCGCCACAACCCGTCCCTGCAGCTGACGTGAATGGGTTAAGTGTGTCTTCCTCAACAGAGAATAGCAGTTTGGGACAAAGTTTGTCGCTGGCAGCAAGATGCGTGGAGTCGTTTGTCTCTGCAGACTTGTATGCGGGCGCGTTTGATCGGAGCTGGTCTGTGCTCTCGGTGTAGGTACCCAGGGTAGACGAGTCTCCCGGCAGGAGGCCTGCATGAAGGGGGTCTTTACGTGATGACCGTGTTTTCATTTTTTCATGGGAGGTGGGAACTGACGACTGACCGCTAGGGTAGACATGGAAACAGTGGTAGCGTCCTGTCAAACGTTTCATTCGTTGGGATGATTTCTTTTTTTTTTTTTTTTTGTTTTTTTTTTTTTGTTCCTTGTTCGAAGATGATAGGTAAAATAGAGGTCGGGTCGGGATCGGTTGACTAAAACTGTCACTAGAGAACAAAAATTGTTTGTCACCATCCGAGTTTTTGACACTGGAAAGAAAGGAAAAAAAAAAAATACACGACGCACAGACCAACACACCCCCGCGGAAATTTTTGAACTTTTGAAAATATCAAAAGGCTATTCCCACAGCAAACAAAACCAAAACTTTACCTAAAACCCGCCTAGCAATGGTTAATATGGGCAATTCCCTTATTTTCTCCATTATTCAAATGCTCTCTGGTATTGAAAACAAAAGTGCTCTTGGCTTACTTATTCACCAAAAAGAATTGGAAATAAGCAGTCTCTGTGCACCAGCAGCATCATTACGGTTTCTTTAATATTTTCATGACAATCCACATTTTTTTTTTCTCAAAACCCGTATTCATAGATAGATATGAATCAAGAAATAACAAATCGTTATGAAATTGGGGGGGAAAACTCGATTGAATATCACTACCGTCATCGTATAATCAATTCAGATTTTGCAATGCAAGAATCATTGTGAGCATTTTTAATATAAGAGTAACAACATTTTTTTTTCCCTTCCCCCTGCGCCATTCCTCCAATTTTTCCCCATTGTTTTTTTTCCAGAATGGGTTTTGATACGCTCAGTTTTTTAGGGTCTTGGCAGGCTACTGACGGACCTGGCGATGATTAGATTGATATTTCACTTCGTGCTTTCTTAAAAAAATCGATGTCAGACTTGGAAAACCAACGCCCTGAACGTTTTCCCTTTTTGTAACTAACATTAATCCTAGTCTTCAAACATCCTCTGTGATACGGAATTTCCAGTGCACTAAGATTTGGTGTGCCTGGCTCCTGTGGAGAAATTTTCAGGCTTTTATATTTTTATGTATAGTTGTGTCGTTTTGGGCAGAATAACATAAACCTTGACGACCAGCTTTTGTGTGTTGTGTGGGTTGGGTCGGGGCGGGAGGCGACGGAAAGTGTGTGTGTGTGTGTGGTGTGTGTTTGTGTTGTGTGTTGTGTGTGTGTGGTGTGCGATGTGTGTGTGTGTTGTGTGTGAGGAGAGAGAGAGAGCGAGAGAGAGAGAGAATGCTAGAAGAGGGAAACGAGAGAGATGATCGGAGAGAGAGCTTGGTTTTGCATTAATCCAAACCTGTTTGTTGTGGGTGTGGTGTGTGTGTGTGTGTTGTGTGTGTGTTGGTGTGTGTTGTGTGGTGTGGGTGTGTGTGTGTGTGTAAGTGTTGCGTGCGCCTCATATTCACGAGTGCTTCCTCTGCAACAATCTGCTGTTTCATTCACTGTTAAAACTATAACTTTGTCTTTTTTTTAAGTTCCCGAAATAGCAATATTGGAGTTGCCCCATTTCTTGGGAAGGTGACGGTTAGTATTGATATGGGTCTATCTACTCTCCAGTGTGCCAGAATTGGTTGCAGACAGCAGTGTAGGATATCAATCACTGCATCTCGCCGATGTTTCCCGAGAGTTCTTTCATACCGCATGGATATTTTCGATGCCCTTTCAATCTTCTCTTATATTCAACGAAGTTCACTGTTAGCTCTATGATTATTCAGGCTACTGAAAACTACCAACACTACAAGACTGATCACGACCATGTCAAGCAAAGCACACTGCAGAAAAAGTTATGATTACATGCTGCAAAATCGATACCGCCATTGCTGAAAAACAGGCTAATTCCTGCAAAGGCAGATGTACAGTTTAAACAGAATCTTTAACGTACCTACCCTTTGTTGAAACGTCCTCCAGAACTCGAGGGTGCAGTTTTTTTGTTTTTGCCCACGTCCCCAATAGAATAAGGGGGTGTTCGGGCGGAGTCCTCGCAGAGGAGGGATGAACTAGGGATGCTATAGTAAAAGATATAAAAAAAAAAATGGGTACAAGCTCATCAGCAACATCCAGTACCCCTTCACTCCAAAACGACTAGTAGTGCGGTATCCGTACGGTGTGACGGCCACGTGGTGTTCCATACTTCCATAAAGAATTTTCTTAAGGCTCCTTGCCTTTCCAATCCAGGGGGAGGACCCTACTTATCAAGATATTTAAACATCACACCAACGACTTGAGGCAACCTGTGAAGATCCTGCATCACAGTTCAGCACTATCTCGAGGGAACAGCCACGAAGAGACTACTAATGATTTTACGGATGATATCTATGGCCTAGAGCGCAGCAAACAAAACATCGCCAAACTTTTGCTGAACGACTGCAGGAAACATACAACAAAACGCATGCACGTGGGAATTAGCGCCGAGAAGAAGACCAGATGATGCCTTGCCACAACACACCACCACTCAGTGCTGACTTGATGGACCTGAAGGTAAAATAAATCATGCTCATCATCAATTTCACTTACCTTGAATCCGATCCGTTAGTAGCAATGGGGGTTCCACAATTAGAAATCCCTCTGAAGCAGAGAAAGACGACCACACGACAGGCACTGTTCACACACTTACTACCCTGTATGGAACGACAAGAGAACATTTTCCATGAACACACAAGATCATCAATGCTCTTTGCATTGACCTGGTGTATTCAAAATTTCCTATGCGAATGCGAGACCTCTGGACCTTCTCAGTCAGGTGGGTTTGTAAGAAGAATCCAAACTACTGAAATGAAATTTATCACCAGAGAATATAAACATCAGATATACTGGTCATAATATTCTCATTCACCAATCAGCAGATGATGTCAGACCATCAGGCAGGGACTTACGAAGATCTGCTTACATCAGTCAAGAAAAAAAAGCTCTGATGTAACCATGTACTAAGGTTCTGTGGGGCCTCAATCAAACTGTCGACGTTATAGGGAGACAGAGGCGAAAGACCGAAAAAACATTAATAAAAATCGGCGAGCAGACACCATTGTAGCGTGGTTGGGAAAACCATTGAAGAGAACGAGGCCTTGACACTCAAGCTGTGTGGTGTGTGTCCTATTGATTCTGCGGCGAATTTTAGAGAGGAGAAGAAGAACCCTACACCACTCTCAATTCACGCGCCACATGACGTGGATGCAGCTAATGAGGTTGGTAACCTATCTTCCCACAAGGAAAACAACAGTCAATCAAACAAAATAACAAACAAATGACGTTGTAAACCCATCTTCCCTCAAGAAAACAACAACAATCAATCATACAAATAACAAACAGCCTGAGTAGGTAAAACCCATCTTCCCTTAAAGAAAAACAACACAAATAATCAAGCAAATAACACATATTGTCAGACTTTGCAAAACCGAATGTAAAACTTTAACATCCATAGCGGATTTTAAGACTTGCAACAACTGAAACTGCATTTCGTCAGTGCAAAGCAATTTCTAAAAATCTAAACTGATGACTTGGTCAATGAGGATCTCCACATCAATGGACGTTTGCTCATGACTATGAGAGGATGTCAACAGTGATGAAGGGTTCCAGATTTTATGTTATGCCCAGATTCCCTCTCTTTTGCAAGGGGCTTTGGTCTTGCGCGGAGTTTTCCAACTTCAACAGCTTTGCGCACGTCTGTGTAAACAACTGCTTCCAAGATCTTCACTGCAGCTATCGGAGAACATTTTTCAGGACCGTGGTTTAGTGCTGAGCGTTAATTAATTGTTTCCCTTTATTTGGTCAGTTCGAACAAGAAGTATTGGTAAATGTGTGCTGTTTTTAACACAACTGAAATAATTACACTAACACTGCTGTTTCCTTTGATCTATTATGGTAACATCAAAATTGTGAACCATTTTATTTGAAATGGATCGAAGCAGTCTGCAGTAGGCCAATATGTCATTGATGCCTTATCATACAATTGCGCACTTGCAATCCATGGGGGCTCATAATACTGCGAAAAAAACTAGAAAAAAAAAAGTAAGAGACAAAGACGTCAAGGACAACGATTCAAGTTTTCTAGTAAAACTCATGAGGGTAGAACGGAATCGCCCATGGGTGGACGGGGAATTGACTGTTCGTGAGAGGGACGATCATTTATGTCAATTCCACAAGTATGCAATTTATTGATCGCCTGCAGATGGGACTAACTAGTGGGTGGTTTGTTGTAAGAGGATGAAAACGGGTACCAATAGAACACCACCAAGTGTACCTCCGAAAGTAGTGATGGTGCAAGGTTTCCTCCAGTGGACACTGTACCAGCTTGTGGCAGACCTGACGTGACTGTTTGCAGGGCCGAGGCTTTGGTGCACCGGATTCTGGGTCCGCCTACTACCTAGAAGGGAGCTTGGTACCCATGCCATCAACAACATGACAAGCCTCTAGCGGGCTCCCCCTCTACTGTGAATGACCGTTTATTTCGCAGCCGAATTGATTTCCCGTCTTCTTCAGCTCTGTCTCAGCGGTTTTTTCTCACCCCACCTCTTTCTGGACCACCTTTTTTCCTCCACCATTTTCACATTTTCAATTCCTAGATCAGACCCAGGTGCTTTGTCTTTGGATGTTGGTTCCGACGCGCCGTGTCCTATCCCAGCTCCACTTGTTCCTCTTCAAGAGTTGCGTGGCTAACTGGCTTCCGCCCAGGCGTGTGCCACAACTCGCTGCCACCTCGACTTTTGAATTGACATTTGGTTTGTACAATGTTGTCATACACTGATTTTCATTGCATCATTCAAACGCCCCATCTTGTGCGCCGAACTCGACAAAAACTAACTGATTGCTTGGTCTTCCTTCCTTTTCGTTGTGCTGGGTGTTCTTTATCTTGCCTGAAGAAGACCTAGGAGGTCAAAAACGCGCCGTATTTTTGTCCTGTGATTCGTTTGTCCACGTGTTCTAGCTGGAGTCATTACAAATACTTTTTTAGTTTGTTTATGATCTCTGCCTGCAAATCGCCTCACATTAGCAAGTAACCCTGGATGTTAAAGATGCGCCTAAAATGTTTGGGAGCAATGTTTGTTCTGATGCTCCCTTTGACCACCATCTTCGTCAGGACCGTAAAGAAGGAAGACTATTTGAAACTGAACTGAACCCACACCGTTAAGTACTTCAACTTCGTTGATTTCCTACAAGCTCCCAGCTATGTTTCACCGTGGCGAAGGCCACCACGCGGGACCAGTTGTACCTTACATATATTGGCATGGATTTCTCGGTCAGTGCCCTCCACTCTACCAACGAGAGTCTAATAGAAACTGACTGGCCTTGATAGAACGACTTGGCCTTTCTTCATGGGGAATCTCTACGCACTTATACAAAGGCAGTTTAGGGAGTGGTGGTCGTCTTGTCTTTCTTGTGCACTGTTTTCCTCATGACGGAGCCTGAGTCTCGTCCCTACTGGTTTGTTTGCAGTGTCAGCGATTGGACTTTTGTCCTGCCTGTGGAGTGGGCCTCGGTGTACGGAGAAGAGGAAGCCAAAAGAAACATCGACGAATGCACTGGCCATGCGACAGTAACAGGGAATATGGAAGAGGACAGTGAAAAGAGGGCGACCCTTTCCTCACAGCCAGTTGGGGGTTTGCTGGGGTGGAGTGGTACTGAAAATACACACGCGATACTTCTAGTGTTTGACTCAACATTATTACCTTTGGAAAGACAGAGAGAGAGAGAGAGAGAGAGTATTTTAGAGGCTCAAAATATTCTATTCAGGTAAAGGCCTAGGCCCCTTACTGAAGAGAATTTCCAATGTTCACATAAAATAAGCAAGGAGAGAAAAAAAAAACTGCCACACGTACAAAGTAAGTAATCAGTAAACAAAATAAATTTTTCAATGTATCACTGCAGGCTAACATTCTACGAAGTTACAATTTTTTGGGCCTGTTAAGGGCTTGATAAATACGATACATTACATGAATAAGATACATTGTTAGATTTGTTTATTGTAGGAGAGGAGAGAGAGAGAGAGAGAGGAGAGAGAGAGGAGAGAGAGAGAGAGACAGACAGACAGACAGACAGACAGACAGACAGACAGTCAGTGACAAAGACAAAGAGACAGACAACAGATAGACAGGCAGACAGAGACAGACAGGCTGCCAATGATTCATTCAGCATAAATGCCTTCGAATTAAGCAAATGAGTCAAACACTGAAACGATCGAGCGGTCTCCCAGTCCTCCTCCGAGTGACATACCTTGAAAAACACACTGCATGATCTCCCCAGCAGAAGGCGAAGGGGACTCGACGTGCTCGTCAGTGAAGACATTTTTTTTTTATCTTGAAGTATGAATTGTTTCCTAATCGTCCAGTAAAGTGTTACATCTCATTGACCTTATCCAGGAGCGAGCGAGCGAGCGAGCGAGCGAGAGGAGAGAGAGAGAGAGAGAGAGAGAGAGAGAGAGAGAAGAGAGAGGAGAGAGAGAGAGAGAGAGAGAGAAGGAGAGAGAGAGAGAGAGATCCGAAAAATACAGTATTTGTTCACACATCTTTGTACCTCAATACTTTTCACGTCCCGTGCCAGATCTTTTTCTGCAGAATTCTGTTTGAAGTGTGATCACGTTTAAAAGGTTTTTATTGTCTTACTAAGCTCACATTTGACTGTACTTTTGACGGATGTGAAAGTCAGTTCCTTAACTTTTCCAAGATGTCTAGAGATACTAGCTGGTGGCCAAGCCTAGTCACAAGGCTGCTCAGGGACGTTTTCTTCATTTGGCTTCGTCTTGATTTTACTCGTTTGGACAGTAACGTGCAAGAATTATCCGCTTTTAATTAGCAGGCAATCTGTCCAACAGCCGGATCCGGTGAGAACCCCCAGTAATGTGAAAGTTGTAGAGGCCCCATCGTCTCGTCATGGCTGTCAGGAAAGTGCCCTTATATGGTTGTGCAGCATTTAATGCCTTAGGGACTGCAATATCTGCAAGAGATTATTCTGTGTGTGTGTGTGCGTGCGTGCGTGCGTGGCGCGCGTCGTGCGTGCGTGCGTGCATGCGTGCATGCGTGCATGCGTGCGTGCGTGTGTGCACGCGCGTGCGCGCGCGCGCGCGCGCGCGCGTGCGCGCGTGTGTGTGTGTGTGTGTGTGTGTGTGTGTGTGTGTGTGTGACATCAGTTATCTGATCAATGGAGCACCTAAGGCGGGTGACTTTTTTTTTCCTTTTTTTTTCTTTGAGGCCAAAATCCACCTCTTTATTTCTATGATGCTCCGCACTGTCCTCTTAATCTGCAAAAAAAAAAAAAAAAAAAGCGAAAAATCCCGCAATTTTCATTACTACCTCTTTTTTTTGGCCCGTCCATCCGTCTCTTACACACCATGCATAGTCTGTATGTTCTCTAACAAATAATAATAATATAATAATAATAATGTTAATTTATATAGCGCCTATTCTCTAAAAAATTAGGGCTCTAAGCGATTTACATTATCCAAAAAACAACAACAACCATACACACACACACACACGCGCGCGCGCGCGCGCGCGCGCGCAGGACCACACAGAACCGCGCAGGACCACATGCTCACGCATGACCACACACCCACGCTCTCAGACACCCGCACGCACGCACGCACGCACGCACTCACTTCAACACACGGCCAGAAGAGAAAACAGATGGAAGCCAGCTTGTAGTCAATTCGACTCTGGGTTGGAAGCCAGTGGAGGGACTGCAACAGAGGAGCGACATGTTTATGTTCAGACGCCTTGCAAACAAGCCTGGCAGCGCTATTCTGAACCTTCTGCAGTTTTATTGATTAGGTACTTTGGTGAGCCAGCCAAGAGACTGTTGCAGTAGTCCAGCCTTGAGAAAAAACTTGGGAACAAACCAGAGTTTTGCTTCAATGGAAAGGAAGTGTCTTATTGAACTGATCTTACGTATTTCCAGATATTCTGCCTTACAAACATTAGACACGTGGTGCTTGAAAGAAAGGATGGAATCAAAAGTCACACCGAGATCACAAGCCTGGTGGCGAAGTGGTTAGCGTCGTGAACTCCCGGATGGGAGGGTCGTGGGTTCGAATCCCATCAGAGTCATGTTTTTTTTTTCTGCCCCGACCGGTTCCTACCCGGAGTTTGAGTTTGCTGCGGACTCAGTTGGGAGGCCTGGGACCACACAGTCGAGTTTCATCCACTTAATGGATGCGTTTCTGAGAGTGTTGCTCAAATTCCTGACCAGCACACTGCAGGTGCCTGTATCTCTCGGGCATGGCTGACGCCGGGATATATTATGAAAGGAAGCGTAGAGTACAGCCCTGTCATGTAGTCTCAGACCGAAATGGAATTCCCGTAGCATCATCTTAATCACCCTCATTCTCATCGATCAGCATAAAAAAAAAAATGTCTCAAGTTCTGTGGCTCTTCATGCCCTGCTCTCATGGTGACCTCAATTCGATGTCCTCTCCACGTCTGTGGCCATAGTTTGGTTCCGTCGGGGTCAACGGTATCGGCGAGTCCATGGGGGCTGTCGTTGGACGGACGTGGTGGCGCCTCCGGAGGGAGAGCTCACTCACGCCGGCTCCGCGACTAAGCAATTATTGTCGTCAGTAGGGGGCTTAGTAGGTGGTGTCCTGCGTATGTTAGATCAGAACAGGCGCCACTGAACACCACCGAAGTGACTCGGCGGCAGTGCATCGGAATGAGCGGCGTGGGTGCGCTGCCTCTGAGGTAGCGCAGATGATGGGACAGCAAAAAAAAAGTGTCTGGGTTTGGGTTTGTTAATGTTCTATGTGTGGTATGCTGGCACTCTCACTCTCATAATGTGCTGCTTATGGAAAAAAGACTTAATTATTTTCTTTTCTTTCATTTTTTTTTTCTCTCCCCTATTTCTTTTTCATTTTTTTTTTTCCCTTTCTTCTTCTTTTTTTTTTTCTTCGTCTATTCCCCCTCCCCTACTGTCCATCTCCCCTATCTCCCTCCCCCCCCCCCACTCACCTATTTACACAGGCCTGAAATGATATCGTTGGTCCCCAATTCCCCGTCTCCCTATCCATCCCTATACCCAAGTGCGTGAGCGCTACACACGCCACCCACCACGACCAAAGAGAGAGAGAGAGAGAGAGGAGAGCGATGAACAGACAGACAGTCGGACAGTGACCGACTGACAGACAGACAGACAGACAGAAAGGCACACAGAGACGGTGTGGTAAAGCTGGATTTAGAGATAGGTTGCATGTGGTCTCACCAACTGGATGTTCCCCCCGATGAAGCCAGCCTAACAGCGAAAAGAAAAGGTCTGCGAGGAAGACATGAGGGAGGGAAAGCCAAGAAGCGAGACAATAGGAATACGAGTTTTCCTTCACTTCCCCCTCCCCCCCCTCTCCCAACGACCCCCCCCCCCCCCCGCCTCCTCCCCCTTCCCGGATCTCCGGAACCTACCCTTCACCTGTCCCGCAAACTCTCTCTGCAGAGATCCTCTCCTATTCCCTCTCCCCTCACTCCCTCTCATTTAGAGAACGCATGGGCGATGTATACTTTTTCCCTTCTCTTCTTTCTCTTTTTTTCCTAAAAAAAACACGATATGTGCGTCCATGATAACTGAATTCCCTGTGAGACATTACACTCTCTTGCCTACT
>JADBJO010021163.1:0-30046 GCA_016801955.1 Conus betulinus | reverse complement strand
CCAAAAAGAATTCAATCCGTCTTCCACTAATCGAGTCAGTCAACAAAAAAAACTTCCAATGATTGCCCTGTTCCACACTCCCCCCCCCCCTCCCCCACCCCCCACCCCCCCCCCCCCCCCCCCCCCCCCCCCCCCCCACAACCAAAAACACAAATTTCAGCTCCTTCATTTTTTTGCTAAACAAAACTAAATCAGGGTGCCCCCACCCACACCGCGCCAGCCAATCCCATCCCTCTCGGATTCAATGCCCCCCCTACCCCTTCCCTTCACCCAAATACCCCTCCACATAGATGAATTCCAATGATCATCAGTTGTGCACAAAGGACCAACATCGGTCATTTCTGTGGTCAGGATTAAGAAAAAGATAGCAGCTTAGATAAGGCTGAACGTACAGCAGTGTGGTGGATGAGATGCTGAGGGTGTGGGTGTGTGGGCAGAGCGTGCTACAACGGCAAGGTGGAGATTGCCAAGCAGCTGGTCACGCTGACAGGCACGGAAAGTCTCAACAAGGAAAAACGTCTTCAGCGAAACACCCCTACACAGGTGGTGATCTTTGGACGCCATCTCCTTCTCTTTTTCTTTTCTCTTCGTTTTCTTCTTCAACTTCCACATTTTTCTCTCTCTCTCTTTCTTCATCATTGTACTCTTCTTCTCGTTTCTGTTCTCATCACCTATTTTTTTTTTTTTTTTGTAATTCTTTCTTTTAGCATACATATATTGAATCCTTGTTAATCAATTGTTGATCACTTCAAATTCTCTACATCGTGCTGACATGCTGAAAATGTTTGCTTGCCATTGATCAATCAGAAGGTAAGGCTTATGTGGTATTCATGTATTCAATTGATCTGAATGTTGATGAGTTGGTCCGCTAATCATTATGTCCTTTATATATGGCAGCAGTGCATTTACATACAGGAAGAGTCTGGAACCAGTGAGAATCAGTCGTTCTGTCAGCCAGTGTATCACCTGTCAGTCAATTAGACAAACATTTAGTTATGAACATATTGCTAGCAGTGCCACTGTATACAGAAAGGGCCCAGAGCAAATGAATTTCAAACAGTGCATCAGTCAGTTAACCCTTTAATAACCCGTTTCATTTACGTAAGATTCTGGCAGCTGTGAAAATACCTTAAAAAGTACTGCAGGAATTCAGATTTAACTTTTGAAGCTCAGGTAATCAACAACAAAAAATTACCAATCAAGTACTGGTAATTCAGATCACATCAAAGTTTGTATGAAAATTAAGAAGCGGACCTGATTTGGGCGAGATCCACATTTACCCCCCATGTATTCTTCTGTATGATGCACTGGAAAAGTAGCTGTCTCAAAGGAGCATACCCATACGCATTGTGATTTTTAGAAAGCTGCTTTTCCATACTTCAGGCAGAAGAGTGCACCAGGGTCATTTTTCTGTGCATGTATCTGTGTACTTTGTTGACGTTCATGACTACTGTGGTCACTCACTGTCATTTGAAAAATCATGAACCCACCTGTGATCATGACACCAGCCGCCCCCTGCTTTGGTCACCCTCATGCTCTGCCTTTGAAGTTTCAGGTGAGTGAAGACATATCCATACAGTCTTCACAGCTCTCTGAGCCATCGTTACAGGTTCAGCAGCAGCTTGGCTGTTAACTTGTCCACAAATAGGTTGATAGAACTGTCCTTATCATTACTGGACATAGCCACTCTTGACAAGATGAAAAAAAATCATCTTTTGGAAAACATTTTAGAATTAAAGTACTTACAGATGACAGTTATTTTGGCAACCACCGTTGTCCTCAAATGGCGAGTCTTAATGCTCAACATGTTCCCAAGGCATGTATGGGAATGAGATGCAAAGGTATCCTCTGTGGGCAGAACAGTGGGAATTGTAATTGATGTTCGTAGCAGGCAGGTGGTATAGGGTACAACAGTAGTTACAAGGTGAATCGGACATCGTTCAGCCCTTGATGTCTCATCCACATCATTCAGTCCTTCATGTGTCATCCACAACATTCAGTCCTTGATGTGTCATCCACATCGTTCAGTCCTTGATGTGTAATCCACAACATTCAGTCCTTGATGTCTCATCCACATCATTCAGTCCTTCATGTGTCATCCACAACATTCAGTCCTTGATGTGTCATCCACATCGTTCAGTCCTTGATGTGTAATCCACAACATTCAGTCCTTGATGTCTCATCCACATCATTCAGTCCTTGATGTGTCATCCACAACATTCAGTCCTTGAAGTGTCATCCACATCGTTCAGCCCTTGATGTCTCATCCACATCATTCAGTCCTTGATGTGTCATCCACAACATTCAGTCCTTGATGTGTCATCCACATGGTCAGTCTTTGATGTGTCATCCACATCACATTGTCCTTGATGTGTCATCCACAACATTCAGTCCTTGATGTGTCATCCACATCATTCAGTCCTTGATGTGTCATCCACAACATTCAGTCCTTGATGTGTCATCCACATCATTCAGTCCTTGATGTGTCATCATAACATTCAGTCTTTGATGTGTCATCCACATCATTCAGTCCTTGACGTGTCATCCACATCATTCAGTCCTTGAGTCCTTGACATGTCATCCACATCATTCAGTCCTTGACATGTCATCCACATCATTCAGTCTTTGATGTGTCATCCACATCATTCAGTCCTTGACATGTCATCCACATCATTCAGTCCTTGACGTATCATCCACATAATTCAGTCCTTGATGTGTCATCAACATCATTCAGTCCTTGACGTGTCATCCACGTCACTCAGTCCTTGATGTGTCATCCACATCATTCAGTCCTTGATGTGTCATCCACATCACTCAGTCCTTGATGTGTCATCCACATCATTCAGTCCTTGACGTGTCATCCACGTCACTCAGTCCTTGATGTGTCATCCACAGTGCCTGTACCTACGGAAAGAGTCTGGACCTGGTGAAGTTTCTGTTGGAGCAGGACTGCGTGGACATCAACTGTCAGGGCAAAGATGGACACACAGGTAATGGTCTGTTTTCTAGCTGTGTTGGTGTTTCTTTATTTGTTGTTTGTGTGGACATCAACTGTCAGGGCAAAGATGGACACACAGGTAATGGTCTGTTTTCTAGCTGTGTTGGTGTGTTTCTTTATTTGTCATCAGTGTGGACATCAACTGTCAGGGCATAGATGGACACACAGGTAATGGTCTGTTTTCTAGCTGTGTTGGTGTGTTTCTTTATTTGTCGTTTGTGTGGACATCAACTGTCAGGGCAAAGATGGACACACAGGTAATGGTCTGTTTTCTAGCTGTGTTGGTGTGTTTCTTTATTTGTCGTTTGTGTGGACATCAACTGTCAGGGGAAAGATGGACACACAGTTATCTTTCCTGGCTGTGTCTGTGTCCGTGTTTGTGTTGTCTGTACTTGTTGTCCGTGTAGATAGCAATTGTCAAATGGAAAGAATCAAACCAAGGCCACAAATGAAGAGGGGATATGGAAACTGAAATCACCACGAGAGCAGATGAAGAGCCACAGAATTTGAGATTTTTTTTTTTTTTTTGCAATGCTGATCGATGAGGATGAGGATGATGAAGATGATGCTACAGATTTCCATTCCGTTCTGAGTCTGCATGACAGGGTTGTACTCTAATGTGCTTGCTTTCCTGATATATTCTGGTGTTAATCAGACTTGAGAGATACAGACACTTGCAGTGTTGGTCAGAAAATTTGAGCAACACCATCAGAGACCATTAAGTGGGTGAGACTTGACTGTTCAGTCCCTGTCTCTACAAGCAATGCCATCAGAGACCATTAAGTGAATGAGACTTGACTGTTCAGTCCCTGTCTCTCCAAGCAATGCCATCAGAGACCATTAAGTGGATGAAACTCGACTGTTCGGTCCTTGTCTCACCAACTGACCCTGTAGCAACTGAATAGGAACTGGTCTGTCTGTATTTGTTGGTCAGTGTATTTGTTTGTTCAGTAGATATTAACTGTCAGGAAGAAGATGGACATACAGGTAATGGTTTGTTTGGCTGTCTGGCTGTGGATGTGTGTGTGTGTGTGTGTGTGTGTGTGTGTGTGTGTGTGTGTGTGTGTGTGTGTGTGTGTGCGTGCGTGTGTGTGTGTGTGCGTGCGCGAGCGCGCGCACACACGAGTGTGTGTGTGTATTGTCTGTGTGACGTTAAGTGTTAATGCAACTTTACAGGCAAAATTTCTGTGCCTATTATTTGTATGTCTGACTAACACATTGGCGACATGGTCTGTGCCCACGTCTTTCTCTATCTGCTTTCCTTGCAGATATCAAGAGTTAGCTTATTTGTTGTGTATGGACAGCGAAATAGTAGTTGCAATACCAATCAGAGCGACACATCCACAGCTGATTCTGGTGTTCATGTCTCTGTTTTCTTGTCATGCACTGGGACGGCATCATTTCCAGTGTCAGTTTCAACTGTGCGTTGCAGCCCTGCTGCACAGCGCCTGTTACCATGGCCACACTCGCATCGTGCAGTTCCTGTTGGAGAATGGTGCCGACATCAACATGGCCGCTTACATCAGTGACCAGAGTGGTGACAGCGAGAAACGAGAAGAACAAACGCCACTCATGTGGGCTTATGAGCGAGGTAAGAATCTGACTGGTTGGTAGCGGAGATCTATTGTGTCGGTCAGTGTCGTCGGTGATCGAGATGAGAAAATGATTATGTGCAGTAAATACCCCTTGTTTAGGCTTTTTAACAAGGTCAAAATCTGAATGGTCAGCAGCGCATACCTTTCATATGGGTCTTTGAATGAGCTGAGAATCTCATTGATAAGTTTTAATTGGGCCCATCTACTAGGTGAAAACTTCATCCACTGGCAGTAAAAAGTTCTGATAGCTGCCCTCCAATGATATGAAAATCTCATTGGTCGATAGCAAACGCCTGTCATGTAGGCGTGCAAATAAGGTAGAGCCTCTTTGATTGCCTGGAACTTCTGTCATGCTGGGTTGGGTATGGTCCGTTTCATTTCATGTCCTTTTGACGTATAGAGAGGAAGAACACTGTCACATGAGATGTGGAGTGTGGAGGTAATGGTGTGACCCTGGGTCATCAATAATTGGGTAATCATGGATTTGGAAGTGATAGAGTGGTGATTTGGTCCCCCTCCATCCTGCCGTTGGGTTTTGTTTGAGAGTTTTGTGAAAAAGAAAGTTTTTGGGGAGAGGGGAGGACATAAAGGCTAGGTGTTGGAATTGTCCAAGCTGATTAATAGTGCTGATAGAATATTGATGTTTTGTGTTCAGAAATGTTCATATAAAAGCACTGTGAACTGAAGTTTCATGCCAGAAATGTTCATTTGAAAGAATTGTCTAAATTTTAAAGTTTTAAAGCCTGGATAGTTCATATGATTGCATTTTAAATTAGATATTCGGTGCTGGATAGTTCCTATAAAACCAATGTAAACTGAAGTGTCATGATCCAGAATATTGATGAAATGGCACCATAGACTGAAGATTATGGATCCAGAACTATGAGATGAGTGAAGAAGTATAGTTCTCTGTTGTGTTTGTTAGTTGTCTATATTTATTGTTAAACCCTTCTTTACTGACATCATCTTTTCTAAACCTTTAGAAAAGAGAAAAAAAAAAAATTCGTTTAACCCTCTTGAGTACACTGACTTAGAGAAAGCAACACACAAAGTGTAGTTTATTTCATTTGAAATCTGATCAAATGCACTTACGTGTTTTAGGTATGGAGGAATAGACAAGTTTACCTGATCATCATTCTTGCAATGTTTAATTTTGTGTTGTTTAGGTCACGATGCCATCATTGTGTTAATGAAACATCACAAACGACCGTCAGACGAATCGGCCTGCAGTGATTACTCAGGTAGCCTGGATGGCTCCTATGTGTCTGTGCCCTCTCCGCTGGGAAAGCTTCGCAGTATGACCAAAGGTAGTCGGTCTGTCCTGCTTTCTCACAATTGGTTGTTTCATCAGCTATAGACATGTTGACTGTCCTGTGTCTCACAGACCATGTTTCATCAGCCATAGACATGTAGACTGTCCTGTGTCTCACAGATCATTGTTTCATCAGCTATAGACATGTTGACTGTCATGTTTCTCACAGACCATTGTTTCATCAGCTATAGACATGTTGACTGTCATGTTTCTCACAGACCATTGTTTCATCAGCTATAGACATGTAGTCTGTCCTGTGTCTCACAGACCATTGTTTCATCAGCTATAGACATGTAGACTGTCATGTTTCTCACAGATCATTGTTTCATCAGCTACAGACATGTAGTCTGCCCTTTCTCAAACATCATTGTTTCATCAGCTACAGACATGTAGTCTGTCCTTTCTCTCACATCATTGCTTCATCAGCTATAGACATATAGTTTGTCCTTTGTCAAACATCATTGTTTCATCAGCTACAGACATGTAGTCTGTCCTTTCTCTCACACATCATTGCTTCATCAGCTGTAGATGTATGTAGCACATCATCCTGAGTGGAGGGTTTGAAATCCTGGATCGTAAGACTTTATCAATGGCATCTCTCCATGTCCTGCTCTGTCAGCCTCCCCTCTGTCCTCTCCAGCCCACCTCTTGCCTTCTTGAACCTCCATCCCAACTGCATGCCCTGGTCTCCGGAGATCTTTCTCTCACTCTCTCCACATCTTTTTCTGTCAATGCCCTATGCAATACTACTTGATTGTAGAACAGCAAGGAAAAAGAAGTGTGTGTGTGTGTGTGTGTGTGTGTGTGTGTGTGTGTGTGTGTGTGTGTGTGTGTTGTGTGTGTGTGTGTGTGTGTGTGTGTGTGTGTGTGTGTTTCTGTATGTGTGTGTGTGTGTGTGTGTGTGTGTGTGTGTGTGTGTGTGTGTGTTTCTGTATGTGTGTGTGTGTGTGTGTGTGTGTGTGTGTGTGTGTGTGTATGTATGTGTGTTTGCATCTGTTGTTAGTCTGTTTTACTGTCATGATATTAGAATGATTCCTTTCAGATAAGAAAAAAAGAAATGCTTCCCCATCCCCCTCCTGTTTCCGTCTTCTTCTTTCTCTGTCAAGTCAGTGTATATGATCATGGTTTTGATGACAGAGAAGATTGACGTGCTACAACTCAGGGCCACCCTGCCTCACCAGTTCCACCTGCAGATCACCGACCTTGACTTCCATGAGGTCATCGGCACAGGCTCCTTCGGCAAGGTCTACAAGGGCACGTGTAAAGGACGGACCGTCGCCATCAAAAGGTCAGTGCCATCCTTGAGGGGGGTTACTGTAAGGCGGAGGTTTCCATAGGAACAAAACCACTAAAGATGACAAATCCAGCGATACAGGTTCCCAGTGTAGACATGAGATTGAGGCAGCGATTTTGCCTGTGAAAAAGATTGTTTACATTGTACTATTTTTTGCGGAACTGTAACTCTCCATGTGCCACCGGGCTTTAAATGAAAATATTCCGCTTCTCACAGGTTTCATTTTTCTTCTGGAGTTGTGTTCTGTAGCGTGCTTTGTCTCCCCCGGCAGCTGCTCTCACTCCCTTAGACTTCTGTCCAGTTATTTTTCTTGCTTGTTTTGTGTTACTGTAGATATTATTTTCAATTTCGTTTAGTTTCATTTTTGAGCGTGCCTTATCTGTTGAAGAATTATGATCAGTAGTAATAAAGAAAATTCTGATGTGAAGAGATTCACACAAATTCAAGAACATATATATTCATTCATTACTGTCATTTTCTCTTACGCACACACACACACACACACACACAAACACACACATACACACACACACACACACACACACACACACACACACACACACACACACACACACACACACACACACACACACACACACACACACACACACACGCGCACACACTCACACACGCATGCACACACACTCTCTAACTACACAGAACATCAGGATCAAGAAAACACACCACCAAGCACATGCTAAATATCTGTCCACTGTGCCATGTACAGGTACCGTGCCAGCAGCTTTGGGGCCAAATCAGACGTGGACATGTTCTGTCGGGAGGTGGCCATTCTGGCCAAGCTCAACAGTCCCTATGTCATCAACTTCGTGGGAGCTTGCCTGGATGATCCTAGTGTACGCATCACATGCATGCTTTTTTCCTCTGGCATCTACTGTGTCCTCTCCATGATACTTGTACTCCCTGCGATCCAGCTTCCCTGTATACAACCAACCCTATCTTACATCATATCACAGTGCTTTCCTGTATACAACCAACCCTATCTTACATCATACCACAGTGCTTTCCCTGTATACAACCAACCCTATCTTACATCGTATCACAGTGCTTCCCTGTATACAACCAACCCTATCTTACATCGTATCACAGTGCTTTCCTGTATTCAACCAACCCTATCTTACATCGTATCACAGTGCTTCCCTGTATACAACCAACCCTATCTTACATCATATCACAGTGCTTTCCCTTATATACAACCAACCCTATCTTACATCATATCACAGTGCTTTCCTTATATACAACCAGCCCTATCTTACATCATAACACAGTGCTTTCCCTTATATACAACCAACCCTATCTTACATCATATCACAGTGCTTTCCCTTATATACAACCAACCCTATCTTACATCATATCACAGTGCTTTCCCTTATATACAACCAACCCTATCTTACATCATATCACAGTGCTTTCCCTTATATACAACCCAACCTATCTTACATCATATCACAGTGCTTTCCCTTATATACAACCAACCCTACCTTACATCATATCACAGTGCCAACACTACCACTTCACAGGGAGCTGTCAGTGTCCTGTCATCATTGGGCAACCCTTTAAAAGACATCATCTCACAACTCAGTAGAAGAGATGCTACATGGGCTGCTAAGTCTCAGAGATGGTTTTGAATGGTGCCCAGCATTACTCCATGACAAAGCCTTGTCTCACACTGCTTCCACACACAACAACGTTGTTGGTGAAGGTGTCTGTTCGCCGTCCCAAAACCAGCATTGTTGGTGAAGGTGTCTGCTCGCCGTCCCAAAACCAGCATTGTTGGTTAAGGTGTTTGCTCGCCGTCCCAAAACCAGCATTGTTGGTGAAGGTGTCTGTTGGCTGTCCCAAAACCAGCGTTGTTGGTGAAGGTGTCTGTTGGCTGTCCCAAAAACCAGCGTTGTTGGTGAAGGTGTCTGTTGGCTGTCCCAAAACCAGCGTTGTTGGTGAAGGTGTCTGTTGGCTGTCCCAAAACCAGCGTTGTTGGTGAAGGTGTCTGTTCGCCGTCCCAAAACCAGCATTGTTGGTGAAGGTGTCTGCTCGCCATCCCCAAACCAGCATTGTTGGTGAAGGTGTCTGCTCGCCGTCCCAAAACCAGCGTTGTTGGTGAAGGTGTCTGTTGGCTGTCCCAAAACCAGCGTTGTTGGTGAAGGTGTCTGTTCGCCGTCCCAAAACCAGCATTGTTGGTGAAGGTGTCTGTTCGCCGTCCCAAAACCAGCATTGTTGGTGAAGGTGTCTGCTCGCCATCCCCAAACCAGCATTGTTGGTTAAGGTGTCTGCTCGCCGTCCCAAAACCAGCGTTGTTGGTGAAGGTGTCTGTTGGCTGTCCCAAAATCAGCGTTGTTGGTGAAGGTGTCTGTTGGCTGTCCCAAAACCAGCGTTGTTGGTGAAGGTGTCTGTTGGCTGTCCCAAAACCAGCGTTGTTGGTGAAGGTGTCTGTTGGCTGTCCCAAAACCAGCATTGTTGGTGAAGGTGTCTGCTGACCATCCCAAAACCAGTGTTGTTGGTGTGAGGTGTCTGTTGGCTGTCCCAAAACCAGCATTGTTGGTGAAGGTGTCTGCTGACCATCCCAAAACCAGCATTGTTGGTGAAGGTGTCTGCTGACCATCCCAAAACCAGCGTTGTTGGTGAAGGTGTCTGCTCGCCGTCCCATTCTCCATGTTCCCCTGGCCTTGCCTCTCTTGGCTTCTTCCTGTTTTCACATGTCATGACACAGCTAGGAGGGCCCTGTCTCCAGAGCCCTAATGCTGCTTTCTGGACATTTGTAACAGCCACTGAGGGTACAAACAAAGTCACTTGGTGTTCAAGAGATGGTTCAGCAAGTGTTTGCAAGTGTTTGTAGCTCTGGGTGTGGGAAAAGGTTCCAGCAAATGGCGTCAGCAACTTATTGGTGATCTGTACAATTAGATGAGAGTCTGTGGATTTTCAGAGCAATGATTATATCACCATTCTTCTCTGGACAACCAGAATACAACAGACGTCCCATTGTTATTAAGTTCTATAGTTTATTCGATAAATGTTTTTTTTTTTTTTTTTTAGTTGGTTAAATTTGTAATGATCATTATGCAGAGGCAGGTAAAATGTGCTCCTTTTTTTCATGTAGTTTTGTCAAAAAGAAAATTTTGCTCTAGTTATAATAAAGATCTATTGGATGAGTACTGCTGATTTATTTGATAAATGATTTTTTTTCAAGTTGGCTAAATTTGTAATGATCATTATGCAGAGGCAGGTAAAATGTGCCCCTTTTTTCATGTAGTTTAGTCAAAAAGAATATTTTGCTTTAGTTATGTTACCATTGTACAGGATGAGTACTGCTGATGCTAGCCTATGATGTGATTGTCACGATTATTTGTGTTTTCTTTTTTCATGTGTACTTGTGTTTTGTTTCTACGTGTACACTATCGGATCATCTTCACAATATATAAATCTTTGATACTGAAATCTAGTTCTTTGGACAGTCTTAGTGTATGTATCACTGTGTTCTTACTTCTCTTTGAAAATTGAAGACAAAGATAGGGAGAAAGAAGAGGACAGAGGGGAGGGACTATCCTTACAAAACACACACACACACACACACACACACACACACACACACACACACACACACACACACACACACACACACACACACACACAAAGAAAGTTGCTAGGTATGGGAAGGGGAAGAGTGGAAGGGAGGATAGGAAACTGTTTTACATCACTCTTGCTACCTTGTAAACCTGATACCAGTTCTGTGATGTTCGGAGTTTGTTTTTTTTTGTTTGTTTGTTTGTCTTTGCCGGAAGTCACATTGGGATCTGTGGGGAATGGGGCCAGGAAGGGACAGGAGTTCCTAGACCTCTGTAACCCCCACCCCACCCCACCAGACTCCTGACCGTCATTGCTTTAAATTAAACAAGGTTTACAAAAAAACAGAAAGTGGATGGTAGGGGAATGTTGCTGTGATCCTGTTGTTTGATTGATAGTAAGAGGAGCTGTAAGGTTGGATTGATAGTAAGTGGAGCTGTAAGGTGGATTGATAGTAAGAAGAGCTGTAAGGTTGGAGGGAGGGAAGGAATGTAAGGTTGGATTGATAGTAAGAGGAGCTGTAAGGTTGGATTGATAGTAAGAGGAGCTGTAAGGTTTGATAGTAAGAGGAGCTGTAAGGTTGGATTGATAGTAAAAGGAGCTGTAAGGTTGGATTGATAGTAAGAGGAGCTGTAAGGTTGGATTGGATTGATAGTAAGAGGAGCTGTAAGGTTGGATTGATAGTAAGAGGAGCTGTAAGGTTGGATTGAAGAGGAGCTGTAAGGTTGGATTGATAGTAAGAGGAGCTGTAAGGTTGGATTGATAGTAAGCTAAGAGGAGCTGTAAGGTTGGATTGATAGTAAGAGGAGCTGTAAGGTTGGATTGATAGTAAGCTAAGAGGAGCTGTAAGGCTGGAGGGAGGGAAGGAGTGCAGAGAAAGGTGGATGAGGGTGATGGAAGGAGATCAGAGAGACAGGTGTGAAGGGATAAAGTTGGAGGGGGGGGGGGGGGGGTACAGTTATGTGCCTAAGTGAACATATGATACAAACACAGGGGGAGGGGTGGATGCAAAGAGGCAAAGCTCTCAGTGGGGCTCCTGAAATGAGAAATTGTCATTGGAAAGCAAAGACAAGTACATATAATGATAAATGATGCTTTTTTTCCATTGAGTAAGTTTGTTGGTTGTGTTTCTTTTCTATTTTCTTTGTTTAGCATTTTTGTCTTTTTTTCGGAAGGGCTGTTTTTTGTTCCATGTTGTTTCAGCCTTCGATTTGTCATCAAGAACAAGACACACTAGAGAGCAATGTGTGTGTGTGTGTGTGTGTGTGTGTGTGTGTGTGTTTGTGTGTGTGTGTGTGTGTGTGTTGTGTGTGTGTGTGTGTGTGTGTGTGTGTGTGTGTGTGTGTGTGTGTGTGTGTGTTGTGAGTGTGTATGTGTGTTGTGTGTGTGTGTGTGCGTGTGTGTGTGTGTGTGTGTGTGTGTGTGTGTGTGTGTGTGTGCGCGTGCGTGTGTGAAGGCCTGCCTAACCTATTGGTGATTAATGTGTGTGTGTACAGCAATTTGCCATAGTGACACAGTATGTGGCTGGTGGGTCGTTGTTCAGTTTGCTGCACGAACAAAAAAGGTGAGTTGGCACAATCCACTTGCTGTCCCTTCTCTTCTGACATGGTGCCATTGCTATCAGTCTCTGTGTGTGTGTGTGTGTGTGTGTGTGTGTGTGTGTGTGTGTGTGTGTGTGTGTGTGTGTGTGTGTGCATGTGTGTGTGTGTGTGTATTTATAGAGAGTGTGTTGTTTGACAATTGTGTGCAGTCAGACCGGCATAGTTTTGATGCATCCCATTGGGTGGACATCAAAAACACAATCTACAGTGCTTGCATTTCTCATCATGTAATACGTCATGTGACCAAAGGAAGCTGATGGAGTGAGGATGTCATAACAACCCCAATTTTGGATTGAAGTGTGTGTGGAAGTGCCAGGTGCTGTGCTTCCAGTGTAACATGCTGCAGTTGGGCTGACAGTGCTGTACTGATACACTTTCTGATGAAATGCCTCACCATAAAACAAAAAAATCACCAAGTCAAGCAAAGTTAAATCAGTATCAGTGACTAGAAACTCAACATTTGCTGTAAGAAATATCACTCTACTCCAAATTGACAAGCAGTGGACGTGGCCATTGGATATACTTACACCATCATCATCATCATCATCATCATCATCATCATCATCATCATCATCATCACCTTCATCACCATCATCATTACTTTCGTTGTAATTAATGTGGTCACTATCATTGTTGACATAATCATGATTTTTTAATCAATACATGCAGGTTGATTGACCTGCACTCCAAGCTGACCATAGCCCTGGACGTGGTCAAAGGCATGGACTACCTGCACACCCTGCCCCAGCCCATCATCCACAGGGACCTCAACAGTCACAACATCCTCCTGGATGAGCACGGACGAGCCATCGTCGCTGACTTTGGAGGTATGCCCTCTGCCTCCCACGTCTCATGTGCTGCTGTATGTAGTGGATAGAACACATCCTCTGAGGGGGTCTTCACCATAAAGTGTATTCCCACTCTCTACTTTTTTTCTGTATTTGGTCATAGTATTTTCTTCTTTTCTGTATTTGATACCAATGACTTCTTCTTTTCTATATTGATACCAGTGATTTCTTGTCTGTATTTGATACCAATGATTTCGTCTTTTCTGTGTTGATACCAGCGGTTTCTTTTTGTCTGTATGTGATACCAGTGATTTCTTTTCTGCTTTTGGTACCAGTGGTTTCTTCTTTTCTGTGTTTGATTTCAGTGACTTTTTGTCTGTATTTTATACCAGTGAATTCTCTTTCTGTGTTTGAGCCCAGTGATTTTGCCATCACCACTAAGTCCATTGCCACGGCAACCATGATGTTAAAGAATCCTCTAACACACTCTCCTTTCTCCCATACTACAAACTGCTATTGCCATATTATCACCAAAAGTGGTAGTAACCCTGTCTTTATTTATTTTTTTAAATATTTTGATCATCATCATTACCGATATCATTATTCCTATCAGTAGTATCATTATAATCATTACTATCTCAATTCACACATTGTCTCCTTTTAGACAGCCTCATTTTCATTCAACACCCACCTTGCGCTGAAGTGGTTGAAGGTAAATGACAGCTCGTTCATTTTCGTTGTCCTGAGTGTTTTGTGTCTTGCCAGAAGAAGACCTAAGAGGTCGGAACGCATTGTGTTTTGCCTTGTGATTCGTTTGGCGGTGCGCTATTAATTACATTAAAAATTTGTTTAGATTTCTGCCAGCAGTCACCTCGCTTTGCAAATAGATCTCTTTGAATAGAGAAGTGTCTGTTTGTTTGTCGGTGACTGTTCGTCCTTTGTTTCCATTGTTTTTGAATCTTGTTTGCCCCTGCCTGAAGAAAATATCCCATGGGTGGAAACATGTTGTGTTTGGTATGCACATTTTGTTGGTACCTTGTTCAGTAGCTCAGTAATTTTCTCTTTGTTTTTTATATCTTTTTTTTTTTCTTTTAAGAGAGGAAACAAACACTAAATGCTGTTCAATGCAGTTTCTACTTTTGCTGCTGTTGCTTTTTTTTCTGCCACTTATTCTACTGCTATTACTACTACTACAGCTGCTGCTACTGTTATTACTTTACATCAACATACAAGCTGTACACTTGCATTACAAAGTTGACTGCACTGTTCCATTGTTTCAGAGTCCCGGTTCCTGAGGTCTGCAGAGGAAGACAACATGACCAAGCAGCCAGGGGTAGGTAACTCCATGTCTGCCTGTGGCTCTATCTCACCATCCGTCTGTCTCCATCTCTGTCTCTCTCTCTCTCTCTGTTTCGCTCTCCCTATCTCTCTCTCTCTGTTTCTCTATCTCTGTCTCTCTCTCTCTCTGTTTCGCTCTCTCTCTCTGTCTCTCTCTCTCTCTCTCTGTTCCTCCATCTCTGTCTCTCTCTCTCTCTCTCTGTTTCTCTCTCCCTATCTATCTCTCTCTGTTTTTCTCTATCTCTGTCTCTCTCTCTCTCTCTCTGTTTCGCTCTCTCTCTGTCTCTCTCTCCCACTCTGCCTTTCTCCCTTTGTCTCTCTTTCTCACTCACTCTCGTGTATGCATGCATGCTGATGTAGACGTGTGGATAAGGGGTTGGCAAGGGGAAGTGTAGGGAAGAGAGAATGTGTGAGTGAAATCATATTTCTCTTCTGTATGTTTTAATTTCACATTATCTTCTGTAAAGGAAGAGATGGAGAATTATGTGGTTGCTTATTGATGTGTGTGTTCTGTATATTTCTTAGCAGGTTATGGTGCACCTTTTTTCCATTTGCTTGTTCTCATATGTATCCTTCCTTTGGATGTGGCCTGTGTGTATGAACAAGACGTGAACATGTTTTTTCTGTTAACTTTATAGTAAAGAGGGTCTTATCCTGTCTTATCCCAGCTTTCCTGCTGGTGCTTTGGTTAATGTCTCTGTAGTTGTGTGAAAGGCTTGTCACGGGTAATTGTTTCCATCATAAATACATGAGAATCTCACTTTCTGAGCTTGGAAATATGTACTGGAAAAGGGTGAAAGAGTGAGAACACACACACACACACACACACACACACACACACACACACACACACACAGTAACAGCTCCGTCTGTCTTCTCCAGAACCTACGCTGGATGGCCCCAGAGATCTTCACCCAGTGCACCAAGTACAGCGTCAAGGCTGATGTGTTCAGCTTCTCCCTCGTCCTGTGGGAACTCCTGGCCGGGGAGCTGCCCTTCGCCCACCTGAAACCTGGTCAGTCTCAGTCATCACTGTGTTGATGTGTGAGCTCAGGGCCATTGCTGTAGTGCCTTTGGTCACCTCAAACCTGGTCAGTCTCAGCCTTACTGTGTTGGTGTGTGAACCCACGACATTGCTGTAGTCTTTTTTGCCCACCTCAGACCCGGTCAGTCTCCGTCATCACTGTGTTGATGTGTGAGCTCAGGGCCATTGCTGTAGTGCCTTTTGCCCTCCTCAAACCTGGTCAGTCTCAGTGGTCACTGTGTCGATGTGTGAGCTCACAGCCATTGCTGTTGTGTCTTTTGCCTTCCTTAAACCTGGTCAGTCTCAGTGGTCACTGTGTTGATGTGTGAGCTCACAGCCATTGCTGTAGTGCCTTTTGCCCTCCTCAAACCTGGTCATTCTCAGTGGTCACTGTGTTGATGTGTGAGCTCAGGGCCATTGCTGTAGTGCCTTTTGCCCTCCTCAAACCTGGTCAGTCTCAGTGGTCACTGTGTTGATGTGTGAGCTCACAGCCATTGCTGTAGTGCCTTTTGCCCTCCTCAAAAACTGGTCAGTCTCAGTGGTCACTGTGTTGATGTGTGAGCTCAGGGCCATTGCTGTAGTGCCTTTTGCCCTCCTCAAACCTGGTCATTCTCAGTGGTCACTGTGTTGATGTGTGAGCTCACAGCCATTGCTGTAGTGCCTTTTGCCCTCCTCAAACCTGGTCAGTCTCAGTGGTCACTGTGTTGATGTGTGAGCTCAGGGCCATTGCTGTAGTGCCTTTTGCCCTCCTCAAACCTGGTCAGTCTCAGTGGTCACTGTGTTGATGTGTGAGCTCACAGCCATTGCTGTAGTGCCTTTTGCCCTCCTCAAACCTGGTCAGTCTCAGTGGTCACTGTGTTGATGTGTGAGCTCACAGCCATTGCTGTAGTGCCTTTTGCCCTCCTCAAACCTGGTCAGTCTCAGTGGTCACTGTGTTGATGTGTGAGCTCACAGCCATTGCTGTAGTGCCTTTTGCCCTCCTCAAACCTGGTCAGTCTCAGTCGTCACTGTTTCGATGTTTTAGCTCACAGCCATTGCTGTAGTACAGTGGCCAAGCATAGACCTGTTTACCCATAAGATCTTGGCGTATTTTGTATACATATTTGGCGAAAAGATGACAAATACGATAAACCAAAAGAATTATGTCCAAAACAAAATTCTGGAAACGAAGTTCTTGAGCAGTAATTGCACCTGCAGTAGCTGACCATTACTGGAGCTCTGATCAAAGAGCGACAATTCTTGCTAATTTCCGTGCGTGAAATCGCCTCAGGCTGTCTGCACTTTTGATAACATTGTCCTGAAATATGAAAAAAAAAAAAAAAAAAAAAAAAGTAAGAAAGAGTTAGTACCAAAGTATGCTGATGAATCGGGTTTGAATGCAATATGCGTTAGAAAGAACCTTTTTGGCCCGTAATTAATGCCGGTGGTTCACAAGAAGCCTTTGTAGTGTGATGGCAGGTGAAAAGGAATGCGCCCCCCATCCTCCCCCCCCCCCTTCCCACCCCCCTCCCCTCGCTTGCCTGCATCACTCTGGCCTTGTTGACGTGGAATATCATGTGAAACTTAACAGACCTGTCATACCATCTCAGACTGGAGTGGAATTCCATGGATTTCATAATCTTCAACCTTATAGATCAGCAAAAAAAAAAAAAATTGTATCAAATTCTGTGGTCCTTCATGCTGTGCACTCATGGTGACTTCACTCTCCTCTCCGTGTCTATGTCCATGCTGAGTTCATGGGGAGATCGCCGGTATCAGCATGTTCATGGGGATTGTCGTGGGATGCATGCCCTCACGCTGGTTGCGCAGTCAAGCAGTTATTGTCACCAGTACGTGGTTTGATATGTGGTGTCCTCTCACTTTCCGGATTCCACGTGCCAAGCTCGGTACCCTTGGCCCACGTGTTTCTCTGTTTCTGGCCCAATCTCCTGCAACACACTTCCACTCTCAGTCCGTCAGCTGCCTACTTTCTCTTCTTTTTTTTTTTAGACTGCTCTTAAAACTCACCTCTTTTCTTCTTCCTAGTAATCCTCTCCGCGATCCTTACTACTCCCACTGCAGCCTGTACCCACTCGGTGTGGGAACCTGAGATGTAAATGCTTGTACATAACTCCTTTTTCATATATTCCTCTCTTTTGAGAGTTTTTGTTTACCCCATACAGCACATTTTGAAGCAAAGCAAGCAAGCAAGCAAGCAAGCAAGCGCGTGTGTGTGAGTGCGTGTGTGCGTGCGTGTGTGTGTGCGTGTGTGTGTGTTGTGTTTGTGTGTGTGTGTGTGTGCGCGCGCGGGGGGGGGGGTTGCTTTTGTGTGTGTGTGTGTGTGTGTGTGTGTGTGTGTGTGTGTGTGTGTGTGTGTGTGTGCTTACACTGGTGCGCTTAGAGTTGATTTCATCAAGATTTCGTACCTTATAAGTACCATAGTTATTATCATTATCATTATTATATTATTATTCATTATTGCCATTATTATTATTGCCATTATTATCATTATGTTGCATCAGAAACAGACACCAAATGAATATGACCTGGCTGACTCGGCAGCAGTGCAGTGTCGACGACAAGGATGATAATGACAATAAAACAGATAACTGAATTCACATAGATCTCGTCAGAGTGAGTTATGATAATGACAATGCTAATAATAGCGGGTGTTGTTTGCAGATCATCAAGATGATGATGACGGTGGTGGGAATCTACGCGGTGTGCTGGCTGCCCATCCACATCATCACCATCCTGGGTGACACCAACCCCGACATCTGGGAGCTGCCTGCCATGCGCTACATCTGGAACTCGGCCCACTGGCTGGCCATGTCTTCCTGCATGTACAACCCCTTCATCTACTGGTGGATGAGTGACAAGTTCCGCAGCGGCTACGTCTTCATCATCCGCAAGGTCAAGTACACCTGCTGCCGAAGGGGCCACGACCAGCTGCTTCTGATGAATGGGCGGGGCGTGCCCTTTGAAACGTCCTTCTCTCACGTCCACGAGCACCAGCCTCATCGTCAACGACTGGTCACCACCACTGTGGATGGCAGTAAATGTGGGGGCAGGTGGGGGACTGCTGGGCTATATGGGTCCCGTTGGGGACAGGAATGGGGTGAAGGTGGGCGAGGCACCCGCTGACGCTTACGAACTGAGAGTGATGGAGCAGGCAGTGGGCAAGAGGGAGGAGGAGGGGAGCAAAGGAAGACAGAGGAAGGAGCTGACATTCCACTGTGATGAGGGTGAAGACAGACGGAGAGACCGTTCCACTCAGGAAGGCCTCCGACCCTGCAGAGAGTGGGCTGGGTTTCTGAGGATGGCGAGGAATTGGAGGACATCGCTCCAGCCTCTGTGTAACACTCCACTCGAAAGAGTCATTTATCCGTGAACAGCTTCACTCTTGGGGACAGGCCCTGTATCCATGCAGGACCCAAAAGTTGGAGATGTGCTGCTCTCTCTCTGTGCAGCACTTGGGATTTTATCACATCCCTCTGGAGGAATTGTCTGTTGGAGACCTTGCAACGTAGGACGTTTTTTTTTTCTCTCTGACATTGGTTTTGCACATAACACCGTACATGCTGTGAGTCGTGTGAACAGGATCTTCGGAACTGGTACATAGGATTGTGCATTTCGGAACATTTTCGAAGAGCTTGGGACTACCCACACAAAAGCTTGTTCTAAATGCTTTGGATTTTTCAGTGGAGACAAAGGTTTGTGATCTGATGTCTGTCTTGGAAGACTTAACGTCAGAGAGGTTTTGACAACCATCAGAAATTCACCGTCGGATATTTTCTCTTTTTACAGTTTCCATGGGTTTGTACGCTGGAGTCGTGTAGGACTTGAATCCACAAGTGTCTAAAATGTGGTCTGTGCATGACGCTCTGTGTCTTTAGCCTTCACGTGATTCTGCACTCAGCTGGGCGATAAACAGCATCTTCTGACTCGCTCACTCACTGAGTTTTCCACAGTTTTAGTATTATCTATAAACAGCTTTGAAACTGAGTACTTGGAAAATCGTAAACGTCGTCGCTGTTCTCGTTGATCCAGCTGTGCAAATGGTCTTCACGAGATAACTGGAGAAGACATTTGAGCTTGCCTTTGGAAGCTATAAGACCCAAAACAACCTCGTAAGACTATAAGAATCAAATACCCCAGGATTCCACGTTACTGAACAATCTAAGACCATGTAATTCCGATTTCCATTCCAAAGGAGACGGATGTCCTGTGCGCATGCAGACTGTCGATATTACAGCTTCAGTACGCCTGTTTCTATACCAATGTCAGTTTCATATCACCCCACAGGTTGGGATTTTCCATTTCAAACTGATTTTGGGGGGAAAAATACGCTTCCATACGATAAAGCAGCTGCGGCATAGGATGGGAAAAATCATAATAGATTATATTCCTTTGCTTGAAAATGTAGAATTGTTTAGGAAACTTGGAACGAAACGAAAAGAAAAAAAAGAACATTGATGGTGATCTGAAAAGAGAACAGACACTGTGCATAGGAACAAGTAGCCAAGACTGGGTTAGGGACTACTTTAAGTTTCATAGACACTTGAGTTCGGTGTAGGTTTCTTCATAATCATGCTGCAACCTAATTTGAACACACACAGTCAGTACAAGCCGTGCAGTGATATACAAAAATATCAGCGAGGAAAAACAGTTGGTGACAATACTTCCGCTGTCATCATAACACTGCATCTTTTCCACCACGTTTTAGCTGCTGTTCAGTTTTATAACTTCGTAATATGGTAACACGGTTCTCTGTGGAGTTTACTTTTCTTCACTCTAGTTCTGTGAGGCTTTGCAGGTAGACATCCTAGAAATCAACACGACTTGTGCATCCAAAATGGAGGAAATCTAGTGCCTGTGTTGCATTTTTCCTCATGGATCATGACGCTGCTCATGCAGAACTGGTTTAGTGATGGCACTGACCTCTTGGTTGCCAAGATAGGGTCGAGAGACTGCACGTCATGTCGATGATGAACGCTACATCTTGGCTAAATACGTGAATATCAAAAAAAAAAGTGTATGGTTCTGAAACTGGGTCTGAAGGTCATGATGTTATGAACTGCAACTAGAGATGGTGTTGTTCTGGACTACTCCTCTGACTTAGCATGTGTTTGTGTTTCGTTTCCCCAAGCACCGCAGCCAGTTTACCTTTTGCGAAGCTCACGGTACTGAAGGACAGGCTAGTTGACCCGTCGAACGATCAGGGTGAGCAAAAGATACCGCTTCTTCTGGACTTCCATTTGTCCTTGTTTGAAACAACAGCACATTGTTTACGGTGGTATTTTCTTGTCAAGATACAGCCTTAGTGGATGAGGACGTAAAGGCGCTCTGGCTTGTTCCTGTCTAGATCTGATACATGCACACCAGTGTTCATTTGTTTGTGGATTTTTTTTTAATTCGTTTTGGTCACATTCACTGTGTGTCATCAATGACAGTCCCCTGGGTCTTTAACATTCACCAAGAAGGCAACAATGTACTGTTTCTTGCATGGTGATAATATTGTGAATCTACTGTAGATACAACTGACGGTGAATGGGGATCGTTTAAACGAGAATCACGATTGTGCTGTGGATAGAGACGTCGCGGAATGTGGGGAACAGTGCATGATCTCGAAAAAGGTGTAATCGGAAATGAGTAGTCAAGACTGAGAATAGCTAGGTTTAAATGAAAGCGGAGGGTCAGGAAAATTAAGGGTTAGGGCGCCAAATGGATAACGCGGCGGATCAAGTGGTTGGTTTGTATTGAAAGACCCAATAAGCCTCCGTACAAGGTAGGATCAATGCGTGGCATTGTAGGTCTGCTCAGTCAGCTGTGTAGATAGTCAAATTGTGTTTGAAAAACAATGAGCGCTGAGCTAATGTGTCTCCAAGCTGCATGTAATGCAGTGTTTAAGCAAAGTCATTGATTTGCCGGCCCTGGAGGTTGCGGGTTTGAAATCCACGCAGAGTCATTATTTTTGGGGGGTTTTATGTTTTGTGTGGATGTGTTTGACTTTGTATTGTGCCCGAGCCTGCAGGATCTGTGCCCAGAGCTGCAGTGTGCTGTGAGGATACATACGAGTAAACGCTTAGAAAGTGTTTCATCCCGTATGAATGTATGCATCTCTGAGAGTGTCTGCTTGGATCAATCCTCCTCAACGGAATACGCATGAAAGACATCGGGCTTCCACAGCTGTCACAAGCACAATGAAAGGGGGCAATGTGATGTGAATGACATCCTAGTATTTGGAAGTGTAACGGCAGTCGCCCGTCGAGCCGAAATGGAACTGGCCGAAGCACGATCTTGCACAGTGCATGAACAGCATCACCATGCCTCAATCGGTTCGACACAAGCTTAGTGAGTAAATCTGTAAGCGAGCAGAGAAAGACTGGCTTGTGGCATCTACTTTTTGCTCGTGACGAATGGGCAATCGCTGATTTCCTGCTATGGCCTTACCTGCCTGCCGTGCGTTTCACATGTAATAGAAAAAGAAAGAATCTACAGTTCAAAATAATCAGGAGAACGAACGGGTAACGATAAAGGTACGAAGAAAAACGGGGGTGTTAGTACATCGTTGGCTTGAGAGTGTCGAAAGGGTACAGACTAGCGGCCTAGTTGACCGAAACAATGAGCACGTAATCGAGCAAGACCGGAAATACATGGCTCAAGAAAAAGAGAGGGTCAATACTCCGCGTTCTCAGCTAATACTGCTCTATTCCGTAAGGACGAAGGTACGATGGTACTCGAATGGATGGCTCAGACCTGACCGGTTACACATGTCCCACCAGTATTTCAGCCCATCAGTGGCAGTCGCTCGTCTGTGATGATGCCTCATGACGATCAGACATTGATTGGCGGTGCGCGCGGTGGACTGACGACCACAAGACAAACAAAACCCCGCTGGGGGTTTTTGCGACCAGCGACCGGCACGAAAAAAGGGCACAAAATAAAAAAATGGGAAGTGAAAGAATCGGGCCCACTACAGTAATATTGTAACACACACACACAACAAATCACCGGAGTCTGATATTATCGGCTATTATAAACGTTATAAACCTGGACAAAAGATGTGTGACCGGCTTCTGAGGGGGTGAATAGCAAAAAAAGACACAATAAAAGGAGGGGCCCATTATTATCCAGCAAGTAAAGGCAATGGGACCATCAAATATGCTGGCACAGTATCCAACTTAAAAGGGTTCGGGTATCCACGGCGAATGTTTTTGATTTTACACAGTGCAATCTGAACACGCCATTCAATGTGTAGGACCGTTTCCAAAGTGGAAAAGCAACAAACAATTAAACCTAAAGGTATGTACATAGTGACGTCTTCTCAAAGTACCAATATATACTTGGATAAGAAGTTCAGACGTTTTCTCCATAATAAAACGGAGCTGAATACTTTATAGACATTAGAGCCAGAATCTGGTTCACAGCGATGTTTCCGAGTGCAGAGCATCAGTATCTTTTGAAGAAATGTTTATAATAAGTCAAGTCAAACATCTCCAGTTTTACGTGGGGGGGGGGTCTTGGGGCTGAAACTTGGATTGACACTGACTCAATAGGGGGGGTATTTTATGTAAGTGTTCATGTTGATCATCCATGTCGTTTTCAACAACTGATCACTACTTCTGGACAAAAATTACTAAAATTTTTGGTTTTAAGTAAAAAAAGGTGGTAACAGGAGGGACAATTTGAAAGGTAAAGGGGGGGGGGGTGGGTTTTTAGGCCTAGCTCAAAACACAATAGCTTGAAAAATGCTGAAGCCCATCTAACTCCATTTGTACACTAGAGTCTGGAACCAGTACGGGTCGTGTAATTGGTGCAAGGGGGTTCAAATTCCCACTCTTTTGGTGCAAAGAATTCACATCTTTGTGTACGGAGTGGACCATGGTGGATGGTCCACCGGACAGGTGTCCTCTAAAACATTATTGTTTAAAATGGACATAGAATACAGGCGCGGGGAATCAATAGCTCACTCCGGAGTCTGAAAGAGATACCAATAAACCCAGTCCTCACAACTGGCGGACCCAGAATGCTTCATAGCACAGGGCTGGTTTATCGTTCATCGACTTAGAAGGGCCTCCGGGACCGGGGACCAAAAGCTATCAAGGTGATGTTACTCATTTTATCCCAATTATATGGATCGCGGGGTGGCATACCCAAACATCCTCGGCAGCCTCTCCATCCTCCTTCTGGAGAGTGCCTTGTGCGCTACACCAAGGAGTCACTCCTCACAAACACCTAAAAAGGAATCTCAAGTCGAGACCACTCATGATAGGATGAATAACTCTTCATTTACATCTCAGAATACCCCAAGAAGGCCGCTCTACGCGACCAAAAAGAAAATCACGCCCTCCAGCTCCAGTCTCTCTCTCAATTCTCTCCGTCAATCTGTCACCTCTCTCGTCTCTCTCTCTATTCTCTCTCTCCTCCTCAAAAACTCTACTCACATTAATGAACATCGGCTGTCTAGCTCCACAACACAGAAAGTATAATGGGGATGTCGTTTGTGTCAGCTGTGTTGCTCCGCAGAGGCGAGTTTTGGGTCTTAAAATGTCGTTGCAAGCAGACCCAGCCAATGAAGCTGTGAGCACTGGAATGATCCGTAGTTAGGCCCGACAGTGTTCTGTTCATAGGTTGTTACTCGCGGACATATGAAAAATGTCATTTCAGACTGTGTCATGACTCATAAGTGTATCTCCGTTTCACACCAAATTAGAGATACGCTAGAAACGTTTAATAATAACCACACACTAACCCCGTGTATTTTGCCTTCTTCCTGGATAGCTCCTGCCAGAAGTAACTTACTTTATATGTTGCCTACATATCCAACTGCAAAGGCTCAAGACTGCTGACATTTCTCAACTGGATAGGACAAATCCCCCCGACTGACGCGAAGACCAATCTCCACTCTCTGGGGCAACTTGAGGTTAAACACGAGAAAAGAGTTCGGGCAAATCATCGAAACGGGCACCTAAGAACAACGTTTCTTCGTTTTTCTAACCCAAACTTCTGCAGAATATATAGAATATGCCCGGCATTGTAAACGAATTGGGAAACGAAAGACTTTCTGCGAAAATTTGACACTACTAATTGAAACAGCACAGTTCCTTAGTAATGCACCAGTTTCTCTTTCGATTTGTGGGCTTGACAAGTCGCATGTCGTGTCCCAGTTATTTTCAACCAACCGAAGAGCGTGCTTGCTGAGATTTCATCATTTGCAAAGCCAGCTGTTAACCCCACGTTCGTTTCACATTTCTGATGCTTTAGACTCACAGGGCACGACCCTTAGACCCTGGCCCGTCGAAAACGAGACCAGTCGGACAACACAATCTTTGGAAGTTTCTACAACTGAACCGGAAACGAGACTCGTCCACGCCCCTTAATCACCTGCCAATAACACAGACCCACAGTCAGCGGATCTAGCGTTATCGTCGTCGCTCACTGCATTCGCTCCGAGTCGCACAGGAGGGTGGTACTGGACATGCGTTGTCACGCGAAGAAGGGCCGCCCGGTCTGTACGACGGCAGACGCGACAACAACAATAGGGCGACCAGTCCTAACTTCCAAGTAGTTACGTCTCGATGTAGACGACCCAGCATGCCGCTCCAAGCTGTGGAAATAACACGGTATGAGGGTCGCATGGAAATCGGCTAGATTCACGGACATTTATCGCAAAGGCGAGACAAAGCTAAAGAAAAACTAGCTCAGAAACTGCGTGCCGATTGGACGTGGCGTGCCAAAGGCGTAACTGAACCAGTGGGTTGGGCACGTGCTTCCAATACCACACAGAGCGCATCTAAGGTTGATCATCCAGTTAACGCAGTGAGCGGCCGGCATGCTTGCCTTTTAGTGGCACAGGTACACGAAAATGTCTTCGATTTAGTTCTCGCACACAGACAAAGTAAAAAACGTGGCGCATGGACACACCAGAATACCCTGGAAGTACTGGGGGTCTATGGGTTGCTACATCAATGTGGGGTCCGTGCCTAACGTGTCTGGGGAGGTGCACCCTCAACGTTGATCCAAACCCCTCCCCACCCAACCACATCCAAAGAGGCCCATTCCCAACCTCCTCTCCCTGTTTAGCGCGCATTTCACAGGCAGATGAAGGAGTTCCCAGATTTCAGACCATAAAAAATTACACCATCATGAACTCATGTTCTTTAAGGGTCGTGTCCCGGGACCTAACACAGGACAAATCAATACATGTGTCGTATTGGACCTTACTGAACACTAAAGTTATCTGTCTGGTCGATAGCTGCATTGCCCACAGATGAATACACTGTCTGAACGAACTGTATTAGACAGCTCCGAGGTGATATAATAATGTGGAAACCCCTATAATTTATCACAGTCACACAAAATATTTGGTCACAGCCATACAGGGGAAAAGTGCCTTCTGTAAACTGTGTAACTTCGTATATAACTATGAAAATTGTGCAGCACAACTAAACCCGTACCACCCGCACCAGACACACGACACCTAAAATCCGGATATCCCGTATTTCCCAGTTCAGTGTATCACATACAGACCCGCATTGCACGACAGATTACGCATAGTCTAACCCATTAGCGGTGCGTTCAAACAAACAACTCTAAGTTTCGCCTACAAGACGCATACACGGTAGACACAGATAGTGGGTCGGATCCACTACCTCGCTATCTGCTAGAGATCCAAACACGTGATATAGCCACACAAACGCACAGTATGGATTACCCGTGATGTGCAGTAAGGAACAGGGATAGCAGGGTGTCGTATACCTACACGGATTCCAAGGCTTTTAATAGACTCGCAGTATATCAGAGAGCATAATAAGTTAACGTCAGAGGGGGTTAAACAAAGGAGAGGTTGGGGTTCAGAACTTTTAACGCACAGCCTGTGGACAGGCAAAAATGTTTCACAAACAGTCACCCACAAAGCTTGAACACAGAATTTCAATCTCCCGACACGGCCACGCATGGAGAGTGTAATTTCATGACTGTAGAAGACAGTCGCAGTGGAACGTGTTTTCCACGTAACTAATCCGAGCAAAAGTTCTGGAAGATAGGGGGTGAGGCTCATGCTGGAGCAACACCCACAAGCTGAAGTGTTGGGCTCAGAACGGGATCGATAGCACAAGAAAGTGAAAAGCTGTGTTCACGACAGTGGAAGTATGTCTCGGGTGGATTACACAGACAAGTGAAAAGTTTGGCTCGGAGCTGGATTACACAGACAAGTGAAAAGTGGTATTACAGCTTGATTACACACAGACAGTGGAAAGTGTGTATTACCGCTGTGATTACACGGACAAGTGGAAAGTGTGTTTAATTAGATCTGATTACACAGACAAGTGGAAGTGTGGCTCGGACCTGGATTACACAGACAACTGACAATTTGTGTTTCAGACTGGAATCGCACAGATCGCTGGGGAATAGTTCAGAAACGTGGATCACACGGGATGAAAATTGTGTTTCAGAATGTGACACACCGGCCTTGTGAAAAAGTGTATGTAAGACACTATAACATTGAAGAAGAATGTGCTTTAATGGTGTTTTACACACTAGCAGGCGATTGGTCCTAAAAAAGGGGGGGGTGAAGAACACAGGCGGGCATAAAGTGTGTTAGAGACCTACACTACACGGGAAGTAGAAATGCGTTTATGCCTTTTACATAGAGAGAGCGACATTTCAGACCTGAAAAGTGTGCTTCAGATCCGTAGTGCACAGACGGATACACAGATAAATAGAAAATGTGTTTGTGTAGACCGAATTACACATACAGGAGAAAAGCTTGATTACACGTACAGGAGAAAAGCTTCACGCCTGTTGTTCACAGTCAGATGAATTGTGTGCAGCGGAACTGAGGGGAAGGCAGATAGGAAGTTTTGTTACCGGTGTATTACCCAGCCATGCAAAAAAGCGTGTGTTCAATTGGTCGTATGCAGTTAGATGGAAAGCGTGCTTCAGGGTTGCTGTGCAGAGCGGACGGAAAGCGTGTTTAAGACTTGGAGTACACGGACAGAAAAAAAAGGTTCACACCTATTGTATAATGACAGGTGGAAAGTGCATTTCAGTGCTTAGAGAACAGAGTTGGATGAAAAAAAATGTTTCAGAGCTGTATATATATAATCAGATGAATGGTGTTTTTCATAGCTGTGGCACATACGCAGATGAAAAGTAGTAGTTGTTTCAGAGCTGTAGCAGAGGTAGAAAAACAAGGCGGCTGAAGGCCGTGACACTCTGATAACAAGTGTGTCTTATTACTGTGGCACAACAGACAGGTGAAGAATGTCTTTGGATCTCTGTATCAACACGGTGCTACAGGTAGGAAGGTGTCTTCTTCTGGCCTCGGATTGCCTACTCATATATCCTTTCTTCAGCATGCACTAGGAAGGACCATTTACAGAAGGAACTGTACCTGCATATAAAAACACTCCCGGAGGGGGAGGGGCACCTCGTTGTTCTCTGACATACTCTTGCTGAAGTCGTCATGAACCCGGACAGTTCGTGACGATCACAAAGTGGTCAACTGTCCATTGAGTCATTACTACGATGACAGAGTAGTTGTTGGCCTGCGTTTGTTTTTTTCCACCACTATTAGATTGTTCGTCTTTGTATTTGTCTGACTTTATTCAAGTTCAAAACGGCTGTGCCTATCTTGGATAAAAGTTACTCTGTGTTTAGTTTTTCTTACAGGAGCAAAAGTTACCCTACTCTTTATTGTCCATTGAGAGCTCTGACCGAGTGAGAGGACAATTAGCATGTGTTGCTGTCAACAGAGTTGTCTTTCAGTTGTCTGCTAACGACTGCTGACAATCGAACTGAATGTAGTCATCGTTTTGGACTGCAGTTGATCGCTACATCATGAAAGACGCTCCACAGCGAGTATCTTATTGCGTTTTGCTTGGTGGAAAATGGGCCCAGCCCCACTAACTGCCGAGCAGTACAACATCGTGAAAGTTAAGAACGGCTTGAAAACTGTCACATGTTCTCTCTCTCTCTCTCTCTCTCTCCTCTCTCTCCTCCTCTCTCTCTCTCTCTCTCTCTGTGTGTTGTGTGTGTGATGTGTGTGTGTGGTTGTGTGATTGTCTGTTTTAATCCTAGTGGAACTGTGTGACCGATAGTCGATGACTTTGTGTTCAGGATTCATGTTGTTCATGTCAGCTGTGTTCAGTCTGGGGGCGTAGTGTGCCAAAAACAAGAAGAAAAAAAAAAAAAAAAGAAAGATCAGCTTGTATAATGTAATTCCCGGTGTCCATTTGTGTGAAGAAACATGGTCAAATTAAAGTTAAGCAGACAGAACTGTTGTCCAGTTTTCCAGCCACCTTCGCCGGCTGGTGAGAAGTGATGTCAGTTCAATGCGTTTGGGCTTGGGCCTGTCTTTAGGATTATTGTTTGATTAACAGTGTTCGTTCTTTAATGTTAACAGCAAAAAATAGCATTCACGATCTTTTACAGAACAGTCTGGATTGGCATCGTTTAAGAAGCACAGTCCGATGGGTCATGTTTATGTGGTACTCTGACGGCCAATGTTCACAACACCGTTAGAATTGCCCGCCTTGAGTGTGTGTGTAAAATTGGTGTCAGTGTGTGTGTGTGGTGTGTGTGTGTCTCGCTGTCTCGCTCTTATATCTCTGTATGTGTGTGTCTTCTGGTGTGACACGTGTATCTGTGTGTGTGGGTGTGTGTGCGCGCGTGCGTGCGCGCGAGTGCGCGTGTGTGTGTGTTGTGGATATTTTTTCTGCGTGTATTCTCGTATGTGAAAGGCACACGTGACTTGATGATATTTGCAAGTCATATCGAACGCTCTGCCAAATCTCTAGTCGTTTTTCTTTCTGTCTGTCGTTTTTCTTTTTTCTTTTATTTTTCAATTTTTCTCTCAAGAAGGAACCGAGGATGTAATCAGGTCGAATCTCGCGCGTGCAATGCTTTTGATCTACACTTACTGTTTAATGTAATTATACAAAAATTCTTATAAACTTGTAAATACATTCTGTTCTTAGAACTTGCAGTGTTCTCGGACTCTTTTTGGTCATTTCTTCAATCGCTCCGATCCGTTTATTTTTGTGTGTACCGTCTCTGGCTCTTCCCTCAGGCTGCGCTGCCTGGCCCTTTCCTCGCTCACTCTCTCTCGCTCTCGCTCTCTCTCTCCTCTCCTCGCTCTCTCTCATCACGCTGTGTGTGCTGTGGTGTGTGTGTGTGTGTGTGCGTCGTCGTGTTGTGTGGTCCTGCATGAGTGTGTATAAAATGGAAGACGTCTCCTTGGTGTGTTTGCGTGGGTGTGCTTTGTGTGTGTGTGTGTGTTGTATATATGTTTGTGTGTGTTGGTAGGGTATAGTTTGTGCGCGCGCGTGCCGGTGCGTGCGTGTGGTTTGCGGCTCAAATGTGTTGCTCGTCTTGGCGTGTGCAACCATTGAGGGTAAAATTCCGTGTGTGTTGTTTGTTCATTGTGCTGTCTTAGATCTCCGTGCCTCTCGGCCGCCCTGCTGTCGTCCTGGCGCTCGGGTCCAGACTGCGGTCTCTCCTGTGTCGTGTCATGTCATTGCTCTAACCACTAAATCT
>JADBJO010021162.1:12500-20000 GCA_016801955.1 Conus betulinus | reverse complement strand
GTGTATGTGTGTGTGTGTGTGTGTGTGTGTGTGTGTGTGTGCGCGCGCGCGCGCACAAGTATGTGTGTGTGTGTGTGTGTATGCGCTCGTGTGTGTATGTGGCCATGTATGTTAGGGTGCAAGTTTTTGTAAACTGTACACACACACACACACACACACACACACACACACACACACACACACACACACACAGAGAGAGAGAGAGAGAGAGAGAGAGAGAGAGAGAGAGAGAGAGAGAAAATGAAATGAAATGAAATGAAACGAAATTAAATCTTTATTCCATAAGGCCAAGGCCCTCTTACATATAAACACCATTACATACAAATACATAAAGATACATTCAAGTTATAACAATCTGCCGCGCTTTGAACGCTTAAATGAATATAAAGTGCTAACTTCATGACTGTCTTACTATTCGTTGAGGCCAGCAAGAGAGAGAAACGAAAACCATTTGGATTATGAGAGAAATTTTGACCAGTGAACTTTTCTCTTATGCTATTGTAAAATGGACAACTTAATAAGAAGTGCGTTTCGTTTTCAACAGCAACTTTACATTGTTTACTAATTAAGTCTTGTGGCCTATGGTTTCTATATACTCTTAGTAGTGAGTTGACAAGTCAGAAATGCCAAATCTAAACTTAATTATAATATACTCTAAATGCCTGTACAGATCCATGCATAGATATATAGGTAGAGAGCTACACGGAATACAAAAAAAAATTATATACAGAAAACATGTCACTCTCATTCACGTATTCACTCAATTCTTGCCATCTACAATCAATTAATCTCTGCCGAAAGAGAGAGTGAGAGAGAGAGGGAGAGAGCGAGGGGGGGGGGGGGGGTACAGGCCCAGAGATAGTCACCGACCTAGCCTAAACTCAATGAAGGCAAAGTGAGTGAGTCGAGAAGAATGTTGTGTACAGTGGATGGTCGTCAACAAATAGCCAGTGGTCAACTATGAAGCTCTTAGATTGGGTGGATGGGTGTGTGATCGCCATCAATGGAGTCCCTCAGAGTGGCTGATCATCAGCAAACAGCCAGTGACCTACTGTGTGGATATAACGTCATGCGGATGATTGTCATCGGTGGAGTTCCTCACAGAGGCTGATCATGAACAAACAGCCATTGAACTACTGTGTGGATATAACGTCAGGTGGATGATTGTTACCAATGATGTCTCTCACTGTTGCTGATCATCAACAAACAACCAGTGGCCCACTGTGAAGATATAACGTCATGTGGATGATTGTCAGCAATGAACTCTCTCTCTCTCTCTCTCTCTCTCTCTCTCTCTCTCTCTCTCTCTCTCTCTCTCTCTCTCTCTCTCTCTCTCTCTCTCTCTCTCTCAGTGGTCAGAGGACATGTAGACTGGGCTTCAACAGAACATACATATTGTGGCCTCTGCACTTGAAGTAGCACAAGAGAATATGAACACACTAACTTGACGAAGGTCAGACACACAATGTTCGGAGTCAAGCATTAATTTATTGTCTAACTTCCTGCAGAGTGATGCGATACATTTTAACCGAAATCTACTACATACCCCCACCTTTAAGTTTCTTAACACAAATAGTTACATATAACAAATGATATTTTGATATTCTTAATTTTTGAAACCAAAAGAAAACTTTTTTAATCTAAAAAATCATTGACAAAATTATAGAATGATTCCTATCAGTAGTATCAATGGCTTCGCCTGTTCTGGCTTATTTCTCACGGTTATACCATCTTTTTTTTCGTCTTCTAGTTCTTTCATAGCCCAATCATAATTAAGATAAACCATCTCTTTCCCGTCTTCTAGTCCTTTCATAGCCCAATCATAATTAAGATAAACCATCTCTTTCCCCTCTTGTAATTCTTTCATAGTCCAATCATAATTAAGATAAACCATCTCTTTCCCGTCTTCTAGTTCTTTCATAGTCCAATCATAATTGATATAAACCATCTCTTTCCCCTCTTGTAGTTCTTTCATAGTCCAACCATCATGGAGATAAGAAAAGCAAAACCAACAGGGTGAACTTGTTTTCTCTGCTGCAATGCCTCTCGGAACCAATTGAGCACAACGTCTTTGAAACACCCGGGCAATCTTCGTTGACGTGTCGGACGATCCTCAGACCTCGGAGTAGGACCCGGACTCATCAGAGACGTCGGGGATGGAACCTCACGATCATGATCCTCTCTCATGACCGCGGCGAAGACTCTCGGGGTAGATGGAACATGATCCTCCGGTTCAGGTGGTCTCAAGTCAAGTGGAACATCAGCAGTGGCTGTGACCGGATCAGCTCCAGGTTCAGCAAAGGACTGGGAAACAGCCACCAAAAGAGACGAAGGCCTACCAGGTACAGTCTGGTCATCGAAAAGAGTCTCTGTCTTTGAATCCTCTGGCTGACCAGACTCACTGGACCGAAGTAGTACATGGTCGACATGTCGCGTCAGGGAACGACCATCAGGTAGATGGATCACATACCATAGTGGCCCAGTCTTCTGCAGGATCATACCGGGCAACCACGGAAAAGTTCTTGATGCAGACTAAATCACCCACCCTGTGGCTTCTGATGTCAGCAGGATCATGGTTCAGTTTTGCTGCATCTGTCGCTGAACCACCTGTCTTTCTACACTCAGCTTTACCCGGTCCAGGCGGGTGCGGATTTTGCGATTGAAGAGAAGCTCCGCAGGAGACAGTCCTGTCGTTGCGTGAGGAGTGATGCGATACAAGGACAAGAATCGCGCCACTCGAGTCTCTATGGAACCGTGAGTCATTTTCTTCAGGCCCTGCTTCAATGTCTGCACTGCTGTCTCAGCAAACGCGTTTGTGGAGGCGTAGTATGATGCAGACTCGGTGTGCTTGATGCCATCATACGCATGAACTTCTCAAACTCCTCACTGGTAAAACAGGGACCATTATCCGATACCAACGTCTCGGGGCAACCAATGAATGGCAATTGAGTGTCTCAGCTTCTCAATGGTCGCCGTGGAGGTACATGTGTTCAGTCTCTAAAGCATCCAGCCACTTCGAATGGGCATCAATGATCACCAAAAAACATCGTGCCAAGGAACGGTCCAGGATAGTTGACATGCAGTCGACTCCAAGGTCAATTGGGCCACTCCCATGGATGCTGTGGTGTGTGAGTGGGCACGTTTCGATGTGTCTGACACTCGGCAGCATCGCACAGTGGTCTCAATGTCACTGTCCATATTGGACCACCAGACATAGGACCTGGCCAAGGCTTTCATTCTGCTCATCCCAGGATGTGACTTCTGTAGGTCTTCCAACAGATGCTCACGTCTCTTCGGCGAAATCACCACCCTTGTGCCCCACAGCACACAGCCGTCTTGAATGCTCAGTTCTGGCTGCCTCGACAGGTACGGTTGAAAACGTTTATCGTCCACCTTTTTCGCCGGCCGTTTTAATACAAAGTCTTTCACTCTGGACAAGACAGGGTCTGTGCTGGTACACAGTCGAATCTGTTGTGCTGTGACTGGCATTGTCTCCACTTGCTCCATTACCAGAATTGTCTCTCCCTGCTCTTGCTCAACTCTCTGTTCCTTCCAGAGGCAGCCTTCTGAAGCCGTCCGCATTACAATGCTTCTTGCCCTCCCTGAAGATGCTGGAGTATTTATATGCCGACAATGTCAGCGCCCATCGTTGAACACGAGCAGCAGCCATGACAGGCATCTGTCTCTCCTCTTTGAACAGCCCTAGAAATGGTTTATGATCCATGATTTCAGTTCTCCGGCCATAAAGGTACTGATGAAATTTCTTTACTCCCAAAAAATGACTGCCGATGCTTCCTTTTCCACCTGACTGTAATTTTTTTTTTTCAGCATTGTTCATGGTGCTTGATGCAAAAACGGCACCGGTCTTTCACTACCATCGTCCAGCCGGTGGGAGAGTGCTGCAACCACGCCATAACTGGATGCATCACAAGAGAGAATGATGTCTTACATGGAATCGAAATGAATAAGTACCCCTGACGGCTGTAGCAATTTTTTCGACTCAGGCTAAGCTCGTTCCTGACGTTCACCCCACGACCACTTCTTTCCCTTCTGTAGTAAACTATATAAAGGAGGCAACACTGTAGAGCGGCTGGTCAAAAAGCGGGAATAATCGTTCACCATTTGCAGGTACGCCCGGAGTTGCTTGACACTTGTCGGCTGTGGCATGTCTTGAAGTGCCCGTAATTTTTCAGGCGCGGGCTGAATCCCACTCTGATCTATCTTCAGGCCCAAACAGATCACATCAGTGGCCGAAAAAAACACGCTTCTTTTAGTTGAGTTTTGCTCCAACTTCATTCAGTCTTTTGAGTACGATGTTCAGGGTCTGCCAATGAGTCAGCATGCGTCTTTCCCGCCACCAGAAAGTCGTCAACACGCACAAACATCTCTTGGGTATATGCCACTCAACGTCTTCTGCGAAAAAAATGCCTGGTGCCAAGGACACTCCGAAGGGCAACCGATTGTAACGATAACGGCCTTGATGTGTGTGGATTGGGGTCAACTCTTTCGACGTCTCCTCCAGTTCCCAGCTGTGGTTATGCCTGTGTCAAATCCAATTTGGAGAACAGTATGCGAGCGCACGCACACACACACACACACACACACACACACACACACACACACACACACACACACACACACACACACACACGCACACACACGCACGCGCGCGCACACACACACACTCTCTCTCTCTCTCTCTCTCTCTCTCTCTCTCTCTCTCTCTCTCTCTCACACACACACACACACACACACACACACACACACACACACACACACACACACACACACACGCACACGCACGAGTCGCAGAATCAATTTGATGGGCAAAGGAAAGGGAAGAAAGAACTGTTACTGATAGGTGTAGAGGGTTGTTTAAAGAGATGCCTTGAAGGAAGACAGAGAGTTTGAACTATGCAAAGATAATAGGAGTTTATTCCAAGAAATCGAACCCTGAAAAGAAAAAAGAAGGATCGCCAGTCTTATCAAAGCTACTATTGTACTTGTGTTCTCCTGTGTATTTGAGCTTGTGCACGTGCACATGCGTGCGTGCTGTCAGCATGTGCTTGCGTACGTTTGTGCATGTGTGGGCTCGTACACGCTTGCACACCTGCATGTAAGTGCAACTACTCCTGCAGTACGTATGGACAGATCCGAGTGCAATGGCAGATGAGTGGGACGGTAATTTATTTTGAAATGGACAGCAGGATCAGTCAGTTAATCAATCAATCAACCAATCTATGAATCAATCAATCAGTGTTAATTAACTGATTGATCAATCAATTAATCAATCAACCAATCAAATGCTTAAAACTACAACAACAACAACAAAAAAAAACCATTAAAACTAGAGAAAGCCAAGCAAACGTACCCCTTTCAGTGTGGTAACAATGTAATATGTGCATTGAGAACATTCCACTGTAGCTGATCCAAGAGAAACAAGTGTCAACTGTGTGCCGGGTGTATGGTGTTTCCGTAGAGAGGCCCGTGGCCACATGGCTAGAGCCTTTGCCTGTGAAGCTGACGGTCATGAGTTCGAACCACGATCACTATCCCTTTGGTGGGAAAAAAAACACACAGAAATGAACAGGAAAGAGAAACTGAAACTGGTTAGAATGTTACATTATAGTGAGAAAAAGGAAGAAAAAAAAAATGTCCTCATTCAGAAATTGAAATAGAAATGATTGAAAAGAGCTGTCCAGAATGTTGTGGAAGGAGTAAAAGATACCAGACAGCGACAGGATTGTGAGTTACTTACTCACGACACAAAATTATTAACTTGGGCAGAAGACAACATGATTTCAAAGGTAACGACAGAGATCGTGGACGTTGATGGGACCATGAAGCTCAGGAACTACGAGAAAACAGAATGTGCTCCACTAAATGCTTCATTTAACACCGTGACTTGAAGAATCTGGACGAAAATAAGAACGACATGACTGAGTGAAATCCAAATTCAGCCAAGGTGAAGGGAGTCACAAGACTTAGATGGACTGGAGCAATGGCTGCATGCTAAGGATTCTGCAGCAAATAGAGACAAAGAGGGCTCTCCAGATCTACAGCAATTCACAGAAAGAAACCAGGTCACGATGTTCAGTCTCTTCCAAGACAGTTCAGATAAAAGCTTTGTTCCAGAAGACCTTGTGTGCGGTTACTTTAAAGTCTATATGAATGTTAGAAAAGGATCATCATTAACTGATGGTCGAAAGCATTCTGACAATGTGAAATGAAGTAGGTAACATCATGAACAGAGCTATGCCAGAAAACTGACAATGTGAAATGAAGTAGGTAACATCATGAAAAGAGTGATGCCAGAAAAACTGACAATGTGAAATGAAGTAGGTAACATCATGAAAAGAGTGATGCCAGAAAACTGACAATGTGAAATGAAGTAGGTAACATCATCATGAACAAAGCCTTGCCAGAAAACTGACAATGTGAAATGAAGCAGGTAACATCATGAACAAAGCCATGCCAGAAAACTGACAATGTGAAATGAAGCAGGTAACATCATGAACAAAGCCATGCCAGAAAACTGACAATGTGAAATGAAGCAGGTAACATCATGAACAAAGCCATGCCAGAAAACTGACAATGTGAAATGAAGCAGGTAACACCATGAAAAGAGTGATGCCAGAAAACTGACAATGTGAAATGAAGCAGGCAACACCATGAAAAGAGCCATGCCAGAAAACTTGCAAACGCTTCCTTCTCATGAAGTTGGCGACAAAACTGAGAAAACGACACGGAGTAAAGCGGACTTCTTTACCTTTAAAGTGTGTGAAGGATTCCGAAGAAATTGAGGGGGAAAATGGCAGTAATAATAGATACAAAAGATGCATACAACAACGTCTAGTTTTCACTTCTCATGAAAATACTTCATAAATATGGAGTCAACCTGACAGTGACAAAATGGATTTCAGCAGCACTTAAGGACCAAACTGTTATCCTACAACTTTGTTGCTGGATATCTGAGCTCTAAGAACTGTCTTTTGGATTACATCAAGGTTCTCTGTTTTCGCATGCTTTGTACAAAGTGTACACAAAAGAGATTCCAGATCTCAATTTCTTTTGAATCCAGTAGCTTGTGTGTGTTGACTCAAGCAGACAATGGATAGATATACCACACGCCAAGGGTCGCCCACGAACGAATGGCAGCAGTCCTCCAATGCAAGTCAGACACAAACCAGAAGGAACAAAGCGTATTTCAGAGCACCTGACAAGCACGGTATAACATGCAGTTTGTTTGTCAAAGATCAGAAGTTACAAAGCCAGGAAATAAGAAAATAATATGTATCGGAAGCTTCAAGCAACTGTACCAAATAGCCGGAGAGAATTTGTAATACAAGGTAAAAAATGACAAGACGGCAACAGGAACACAGAAATTGGCCTGCTGGTTGGAAAAATCGGCAAGACAGAAGACGTAGCAGTATACATTGATGGTTCAGTCTTCTTTGGAGATAAGTCTCGCTTGAAATGGAAATGGAAAAGTGTTTATTC
>JADBJO010021162.1:0-7500 GCA_016801955.1 Conus betulinus | reverse complement strand
CAATGACACACTGTAGTTTAGTTTTACACCACACAGCACTTTATAATCGTCATCACAATGACACACTGTAGTTTAGTTTACACCACACAGCACTTTATAAACCATCATCACAATGACACACTGTAGTTTAGTTACACACGACACAGCACTTTATAATCATCATCACAATGACACACTGTAGTTTAGTTTACACCACACAGCACTTTATAACCATCATCACAATGACACACTGTAGTTTAGGTTACACCACACAGCACTTTATAATCATCAACACAATGACACACTGTAATTTACTCCACACAGCACTTTATAATCATCATCACAATGACACGCTGTACTTTAGTTTACTCCGCACAGCACTTTATAATCATCATCACAATGACACACTGTAAGTTTTTTTTTCTTCTATTTTTCTCCTCCATTGCATTCATTCTCTTTACTCAAATACAACTTAGGTAAATTAAACACATACATATTCCAGTAATTTCCACGAATATGGAATTTAACATAGCTGATAATGTCAATGATATGAACAGAAAAGCAATAGTCACCATGAATTGCTTTAATACATTGTTTCATCATTTCAATTAATTTCAGGAGTTTACACTTCCACAAGGGGTTTTTTTTTCCTCCACTTTTTCCCCCCTCTCTTTCTTTCTTTTCTTCCTCCCCTCTCTTCCCCCCCCCCTCCCTCCTCCCCTTTCTCTCTCTTCCTTTCCTCTCTCTCTCTCTCTCTCTCTCTCTCTCTCTCTCTCTCTCTCTCTCTCTCCCTTCCTTCCCTTTTTTGTTTAAATGCAAAAAAAAAGAAAGAAAGAAAATACAGGAAAAGAGAAAACAGAAACGAACCGACAACGTAAGGTATCGGGACAGATAAACTAACAAATAAAAAGATATTATACGAAAAAAAAAAAAATAAATAAACGAACGAACAAACAAACAAACGCAGAAACAGAAGGTAAATTACCCTCACACTTACACACACACACACACACACACGCACGCACGCACGCACGCACGCACGCACGCACGCACGCACGCACACACACACACACACACACACACACACACACACACACACACACACACCAATTCCTTGTCTATACAGTATATTCAAAATTCACTTTCACTCTCATCTCATTCTCTCTTTAATCCCACTCCCACTTCATATGCGCCCCCTCTCCTGCTTTTAACAATGCTTATGGATGTCTGACTATTTCTTGCCGGTTGTTACCTAGTATTAAGGAAACATTACACACACACACACTTCACAGCGATGTCCATTAATGTATGCCCTCACACATCTGTGCGGGTATTCGCGTGCACGGATACTTGCCAGCAGGCATATATGTACACGTACCCACACATACGTAAGCGCATGCTTGCAGGCAGCTTGCATCCACACACAAGCGTACGCTTGCATGCGCTGGCACATTAACGTTTGCAGGCGCGCGCGTGCACACACACACACACACACACACACACACACACACACACACACACACACACACACACACTCACTCACAGACAGAACACACACACACACACACACACACACACACACACACACACACACACACACACACACACACACACACACACTCACTCACTCACACACACACACACACACACACACACACACACACACACACACACACACCCACGCGCGCACGCACACACACACACACACACACACACACACACACACACACACACACACACACACACACTGACTGACTGACGGAAACCAAGTTATTGTCAGATTAACTCAAGGTTGTACACACCCACACACACACACACACACACACACACACACACACACACACACACACACACACACACACACACAGGTACAATCAGCCAGGTTCCCAAGGTCTGACCGGCACATTGAATCAATGTACAAGTCAATCAACTGCGACGTTTCGTCCATGTGATCCTATTCTCTATATTTTTAATTGATTTGTTCATCCAGCTGTGAACGTCTTGCACCGTGGTCACGTGGTTTGCTGGATGTGGCGTAGCGCATATGTACTAGCCGCACACAGTGAAGCCTCCGTAAGGAACCTGAACATGCTGATCTTCTTCTTCTTCTTCTCTCTTCTTCTCTTCTTCTTCTTTCTTCTTCGTACACTCAGACAGGGACCCCAGGGCACTGATGAAGGCTGCTGTATGGCGGAGGCTCTCCAGAGATCCATACAGCTTCTCCTTCGTCGATGTGTCGGCAGGCTAGGTCTCTGGTCTTAGCTTTTTGATGTCTGGGACAGTCCTGCAGGAAGTGTTCTACTGTCATTGGGGCTGTACCGCATGGGCACCCTGAAGACTCGCCAATGTGGAATTTTGTGAACATAATGTGTTTGATTTTCAAGATCTCGCAGCTCACGGATGGATCCTTGAGATATAAACCAAAAGTGTCAAGGGTGTGAATAATCCCTCCAAGAGCATGGAGCAATCAGACGGCATTTCTATTGACAGTTTTCGTGTGAATAATCCCTCCAAGAGCATGGAGCAATCAGACGGCATTTCTATTGACAGTTTTCTAAACAATGAATTAGAGTGGTTTATAAACAGATGATTTTTCTGTCCGACCTCTGACGTCTGAAGATGAACTATCTTGTTTGCGTCGAGGATTTAGGTGACGCATGGAAAAGGCTGGGTCAAAGGTTAAGACTTTAACATTTCTTGTTTCTTGTTTAATTTTCTATCTGTCATTTAGCATTGTCCTATTTGCAACTTGTCGGATACTGTAAATGACCTCTCTACTGGTCAGTGCTTTTCACAAACATTATCTGTTAGAGTTTCCTGCACAGACGAGAGCCTGACTCAGCGCGATCCGACATGGCAAAATGTCGGCTCGGAACACAGACGTTCTGGTTGACCCGGAACTTGGCAATGAGACAGCGTGAGGAGAGTGACTATTTGGACAGCCTTTCACACCTGCCTGAGGGCGTCACTAGTTTGTGTGCTTGTGGAATACAGGCATGGCTGAACAACTTGAGTAAGATTTCCTTTACGACTTTCTGTGCTCTCAGAGACATGTACATTGTTTGCATTGAGGATGAAGTGGATTTTGAACACAAAGGTGGATAAGACTTTTTTTTTCAGATTGTTTGCATACGTCCTCTTTGTTTTCCATCTGTGTCTTTTGTTTTGTCTTGGTGTGTGTGTGTGTGTGTGTGTGTGTGTGTGTGTGTGTGTGTGTGTGTGTGTGTGTAATAATGTAAAGATACATGTTTGGCTACGTCATTCTGTGAATTCTGTGTTTTTGCCGTGTGCCATTTTCAGTGCCACTTCAGTGGCATTACGTACACCGCCGCCCATTCCGACTCCCCGTCCACAGCCACACCCTAGATGGTCCTGCAGCCTCGACACCGGCGATCTAGAGGGAGCTGTCGATGGAAAGTCGTCAGGAGGCCACACCAAAGAGGAGACACGGCACTGCTGCGGACTCCCTTTGGTGGTGATCAGAGCGCCTGTTCTAGTTCAGTATATGCAGGACAATGTCTTATCCTCACACTGACGACAATGATTGGCTTTGTTACACAGCCTGAGTAAGCGTCCACTTTCTGTGGGTACCACCACGTCCGTCCAACTAGAATCCTCTGGACTGCCGCTTATAGTTTTCATTTATTGAGGTGTGGAGTTGTGGTTTTCTTCTTCTTCTTCTTCTTCTTCTTCTTCTTCTTCTTCTTCGTAGAACTGCTTCCAAGCCTATCATCCCTACTTTTCCATACTCCACCCCCAAGTATCAACATCCCACAGAGAGCTATTACTTTCAGACCGCCATGGAAGCACTCACCAGAGGATACGCTGCACAGTGGCCGGGTCACCCCGATGGCCAGTGTTCAGTGAGGTCTACTGGGATTTGACATGCACAGGCCATTGCCTTTACGGACCCACATGGCGATTAGGATGTAGATTGGTCCTGACTGACACTATTCACTTATACACCAAACCGCGCGCGCGCGCGCGCCGTGCGTGCGCGCACGCGCGCGCACACACACACACACACACACACACACACACACACACACACACACACACACACACACACATTTAGAGAGAGAGAGAGAGAGAGAGAGAGAGAGATCATTCTCGCGCTCGAAAACAAAATCACAGATGGACAACTTTCATTCGCAGTCTTGCATACATCTATACACCTATGACAAATGCTCTTTATTCTCACTCAAATGCGCCCGTGTGCCACACACACACACACACACACACACACACACACACACACACTACATGCATACACGTGCCTTGGACTTGCTAGCACGAACAGAACGGATCCACGGGCGCAATAATACTTTTTTTTTCCATGACCTGAACAACAATCACTCCAGCCAAACAGACCAAGGACAAAGAAACCTGTCTTCAGTCTTTCACAACTCTTTCTTTTGAGCACACGCACACAGTTTTAACCTTGTTTGGTGCCGCGTTTGCCTTACGTGTTCGGTAAAGCACAAACAACTGGTATCTTTATCGAATACAAAGACACTCACGCGTTCAAAAAAAAAATTGAAACAAAAATCGGTGACGCTATAGCGCAGACACAAGTCGCACACGTGAGGGGGTTAAATGGATATCATGATGGAAACAGAACGGCAGGGGAGCAAGTCGGGTGTCTTTCCAGAGTCCGAAGATGGGCGGTGCTGGCAGCAGCAGCAGCAGCAGCAGCAGCATGACAGCGACCACAACTGCAGAACAGCGTGATAACGGCACGATTGTTTTTCATGTAATTACCTGTGTCTGTCTGTCTGCTCTGTCTGTCTCTCTGTCTGTGTGCTCTGTCTGTCTGTATGCTCGCCTGGGCTGATTTCTAAATCGAGTACCATCTCTTTGGCTTGCTTTTGAACGATTCATTCATTCCTGCGTCGCACACCTATATACATGTGTGTCTTTTGAATATTATTTCGTCGTCGTTGTCGTTGGCGTGCTAGTGTGTGTGTGTGTGTGTGTGTGTGTGTGTGTGTGTGTGTGTGTGTGTGTGTGTGTGTGTGTGCCTTTTCTGGCTTGTTCGATTCTGTGGTCTTTTTAGAGCACCCCTTATATTCGCTGCCCTTGGACTGATTCTTTATCTTTTAAGGAGAAAAAAAAGACACATAAGAAACCAAAATGAGAAGAGCAAACTGGGAAACTGTCTTGTAAAATGACCGAAAAATTAGATTGTTTCAGCTGAAAATGTATCACGGAACTGTGGTTAAACTATAAAATTATGAAAGGAATGGATATACAGAACTGAACGATAGAACAAACATCACTATTGGTGGCACTGCCATATATCAAAGGAAAGAGTTAGACGTATAGTTGAAACAAGAGTGTGAACGTTATTTGAAATTGTTATTAACAGTTGACTTGCTCTTGTTTGGAACAGACGACAAAACAAAAAAGGAACAACATTTCGTCTGATATTATTTTCGGCATTTGTTTTTTCGTTACAGAGTAAGATTAATTCTTTAATCAAAAGTTTGAACATTGTTTAAAGATTTTTTTTTAAACATCGAATTGCTCCGTATTGGAACAAACGACAAAACATAGACCAAAACGTTTGATCTGATTTACTTTTCGACGAAAGTTTGATTTTACAAATGCAAAATCAGTTACGCATGACCACGACGGTCAGAATTTATCACTGCACTGAAATATGGATACCAGACAGAAAAGGTATTTTCTATAATAGAAATGTATGATATAACTTTTTGAAAAAAAAATGTTTACCTCGTAATACACTATGCACTGTCTGATATCTTATGCCAACAGGTTAACTTTGTTACATGTTGTTTATAGATGCGAATACTTCGGTTTAATATCCTAGTTGTACTAAAATGCCCACTATGCACGCATGGATTGTCATTTTCATGTAAAATGTTAAAGACAGAAATAAAATATTCGCTGCAAGGGACAGACTAGGAAAGGGAGGAAAACATAAAGGAAACTGTTACCCTTCTTTAGCGGTTGTAGTATAACTTAACTGGGAAAGATTTCTTTTCGTACCCCACTCCGTTTGCAAATGCCTTTCACAATCAAAGACCAATGAATAATTGACCGTAGAAAATGTTGGTAATGTTTTAACATGACCTGGGAACAAAGACTGTCATGCATTTCAACATGTCTTCGTCCGACTTGCGCATGCGTGAATGGAAGACGAAAGTTTTGAGGATCGGTGCAGCAACACAGGAATATTCTGCATGTCCACCACATCTTTTTGCCTCAGGTACTGAAGTGTAACCTCCAGTTACAGTGTGTGACCGATATCATCTGTCTGTACGTAAAGAGAGCGATCAGGAAGATTTTTTTTTGTTTTTTAATGAAATCAGTCATTTTTCTCGCCGGTCATTGAATTCATTCAGCCAGCTCACCGTGACGTTTTCATCGTCTTTGAAACATGCTGATCGACACATCGTCTCATATCTCAGTCTACCCTTCAAGACCCATGTAGCCTTTTATATTTACTGTATGTACCATTGTGTGATTTATTCAGATCAAGATGCGTCAAGGTCAGACTGGTATATTCAAGAAATAAAAAAAAAATCACTGGAGAAGACATTGGGGGCCAAACCAAGACTTACACAATTTTGAAGATAGATTGATGGATGGATGGATGGATGGATGGACGGATAGATGTGTGTGTTTGAGCGTGCATGCTTCCCCCCCCCCCCCCCCCCCCCCCCCCCCCCCCCCCCCTCCCTGCGCGTGTGTGTGTACATGCGTATGTACATGAATATGTGTAAAGAGAGAGAGAGAGAGAGAGAGAGAGATTTGATGATTAACTGATCAACTGATCGTCATAGCACGCCGTGTTCATCGCAAATGGCAAACCTCTTAAGAAGCATTGAAGGATGAAACGTATCAATAACCGACGACGCTTAGGCTTGAACTAGTCCCAGTTCTACTACTACTGCTGCAGCTACTATTACTTCTGCTGCTGCTTCTGTTGTTGCTGCTGCTGCTACAACACTGAAAGAAAAAGGAAGAAGAAGAAGAGGAGGAGGGGGGGGGGGGGGTACAATGACTATGACCACGAAGAGGGGAAGAAGAGGATGGAGACTAAGAACATGAATACGAACAAGAATGATTAATCGGTTTCAGTATCTTGGCAGAAAAAAAAGCTCTTGTACGGGAGGAGGTCACAAATGGAAATCTTTCTCTCTTGACGTTAACAGTTGACCACAAACTGTCTTGTATTAGGGAGAGCGTCTCTCTCTCTCTCCTCTCTCCTCTCTCCTCTCTCTCTCTCTCTCTCTCTCTCTGTTTATGCAAGTCTGAGAGAACCGGTTTACTAAATTTCAACCGAGTACTACATAACGGTAAATGTTAATACTGCTGTGTGTTATTCACTCTCATCATATACTAATTCATCTTCAAGGGTGATCTGTTTGTTTAATTATTTCTAATCAACAATTTCTTCAAGGGTATTAAGGGAACTTCCAGTTCTAATAATCTGCGTGTAAAATCACCATTAACTTGTATTATGATGGCATTGTAGGATCTGATCAGTGATAG
>JADBJO010021161.1:27500-30050 GCA_016801955.1 Conus betulinus | reverse complement strand
TGTTCATGCTATTCAACATCCAAAAAGACAACTCGGAAAGCAAGTCGGACTATATCGAGGACGACGGCCTCGCCGCGCTGCTAAACAACAATCCAAGAACCATTGAAAACAAGAAAAAAAGAAACTATGCAAAATTTTCCAAAACCATAACTAAAAATCACACCATCGAAGCAAACAAAAGGTAGTGAACTACTTAGATATTATATTATGTGTGTGGTGTGTGTGGGTGTGTGTGTGTGTGTACATAGATATACAAGGGAGCCACAGACACAAGGCCTCTAAGCAGGCGATTTGAATTGTTCTGTCGTTCAGGATGGATAGGATAGTTCACATATGCTAAGGACGTGTTAAGGGTTTTTAATATTAAGATACAGCAGTGACCCACTCTGACTGATGGATACTTCCTTTTGACCCCTCCCTTGCATCCTGGAGGTGGGTCATGAAGCATTGGCTCGAAGATTCTCCCCTGCATTGTACACAGGTTTACATGACGATTTAGTTTTTTTAGCAAATTATTTCTTAGCCACACTTCCTTTTAGGGTTACCTTTCTACCCTTCACTGGGCTTTACCATGCGCAGATCAAAGGTCAGTTCCAAAGGAGATGTAAACGATCAATGAAACGGACACTGGGACAGTCATAGAACAGCATGGAGCTGACGATCTGAAGGGGGACGTTACTGTTGTTAAAATGATGTCTGCCTCTTGCTGGCAGGATGGAAACTAACAATTACCTTTGCTTTGGGGAACATTTTAAAAACAGTTTAAACCGTGCACGGAGAGTTCTCGCGGGTGTTTCAAAAAAAGATACAGGTCCCGAAGGGGAGGAATCACTCCGACATGTAGAATGGCAGTTTTTTAGACAGGGGTATGGGGAGGAGTTAGCTGTAAAGGGTCTTTTACAGTCATTCCTAAGACACACATTTTGAGGATGTTCTTGTCGTGGAGCGAAGAGTATTTGGAGTTACTGCATTGTGTGACTGAGTCCCCCACAAGCAGTTGTCGCTCTGTTGGGAACTGTTCATGCGAGTCCAGATCTCACCGGGAGTGGGGTCTGGCATCACGATAGAATCACACGAATTCTTTTTCGATTGACAACATTTTCGTTTGAAGTTCCTCCCATACACAGACTTTCTGCAACCCGCCGAAAAAAAAAAACCGCTGCAACAATTTCTTTTTATTTTCATTTACAAGAAATGAACAGAAAAAAAGCATCAACCACTACAAAAACTTTGTGACTTATATTTGCTGAAAGAAGGGACAAGAGAGAATTAAGATATAAAGCAATAAAGAAAATTTTAAAAGAAAAAAAAGAAATTTCAGCTGCAGCAAATCAATGCTACTATCATTTCTCTATAGCTTTACCCTCAGGATGAGCATGCCCCCCCCCTCCCCCCCCCCCCCCACTCCACACCACAACCCATTCCCGTCCTTCTACCTTCATTCCCCACCCCCTCCCACCCCTCTCTCCTCCTCCTCCTCCCACCGCCAAGATTTGCAAAAGTCACGAAACATACATTCGCCAAAAACACGAATTCTCTCCAGTAAACTAACTACTCACCACACACGACATCAACACTTCACCAGACAATGATTAAAAAAAAAGGAAGAAAGAAAAAAGAAGAAAAAAAAATAGAAAACAAAAAACAACCAGAAACTGTCTAAAACCACACTTGACCACCGCCACTTCACCGGACTAAGACTGACCACTTAAGCTTCACCAGAAAAATATCAATGGTGGGATGGACGTAGAAGGGGGGGGGGGGGGGGGGAGAAGGAGGTTGGTGAGGGGGGGGGGGGGGGGGTAGGGGTCGAAAAGAAGAGAGAGAGCGGTGTGGCGGGAACGAAGAGGGGACGGGAGTATATGGGGTATGGGGGGGAGGGGAAGGGAAGGTGGAGGGGAGGGGGGGTAGGGGGAAGAATGACCAAAACAACGACGCCACCTATGTAGGCTAGCCTACCATTGGCCAGAGGGAGGACGGACGGACGGACAGTGACAAGCTCACACACATACCCTCCAGGCCGGAGAACGGTAGCAGGTTCTCTGTCCGGGCACCTGATCTGAAAGAGAGGCAATTTACACGGCGGAGCATCCGTCTTCCACACTGATGAGACATGCATGTATGTATACAGTGAGGGGGGAGTGACACAATCCAAGACAGCAGCGGGGGGGGGGGGGGGGGGGGGGGGGGGAACAGTCCCGTTCTTTCACTCGGCCAGAGGGGTTCTGTTTGAAGTCACGAATGCACCATTGCATCTCATGCTCTGTTTCTCACTAGGAAGTTTCTGTGTCTTTTTCTGTCTTTTTTTTTCCTACCGTCAAACAAACTTCCATGAATTACCTAGCATTTGTTTTAAAACGCGCGCATGTTGTCAGCCTATCATAGTGTCACATCACTCGTTGGAATTAGTTTGTGTGGTTGTTATTATTATTATTATTATCGAGAATCTATGAACAGCAACAAAAATACCGTGCTCAAAGGAGCGTCGCGCATGTGTGTGTGTGTGTGTGTGTGTGTGTGTGTGTGTGTGTGTGTGTGTGTGTGTGTGTG
>JADBJO010021161.1:20000-22500 GCA_016801955.1 Conus betulinus | reverse complement strand
CAGACTATACACATGTATGGTGGTTCCCACACTAGTCCACGCCCGTGCATTTGGTCGTCACTCTTAAAGAGAAATTTCGCCACACTAGTAGTCTATTAGTATTCCTCAAAATTCGTCATTTCATCACCCTTTTTTTTTTTTCTTTTTTTTTTTTTTTTTTTTTTTTTTGCGTACGCAAGCTGATAAAGATACTCCTGCGGACACTCCCTGTTTATGCAGGCAAGGATTAATCCCTTCTGCGTAACAAAGGGAGTGGACTTTTGTTTTTGCGCCGAATATGAGAAGATACGTGGTTTCTCCTTCTTTCGTTTTCACTGTCGTAAATGTTATTTGTCTTTGCCTGAAGAAGACCCAAGAGGTCGAAATGCATTGTGTTTTGTCCTGTACGTTATTTGTCTGTGTCCTTGGCGGTAACCAACCCCCTCTTTTTTCTAAATTTTACCAGTAATGTTGTCTCTTAATTTCTTTCCGCCGAGGAGCGCTGACACTTTAGTAATCTTAGATCTTTGACCTTGACCGGAGATTTACCGAACTTTCAACGTTGCCTTTCCAGTTTAGGCTAATCCAATATGGCTGATTTGTTTTCAAAACTTTCCAACCAGGACTGTCACATTTGTGACGCACTCTTAAGATTTTCCTGTCCAGCTATCATTCCCTTAACGATATCATCGATCTGTTATTTCGCTCCTCCATGCACATAACATAACATCAGCATTTCGTGTGAGTTATGTTTCAGAGTAATGGACTGGGCCACAGTAAAGCTGAAGCCAGAAACAACAGAACATTGGAATGAAAAAGACCACAGGAGGTTTCCGCCACTGAGCTATCATTTAACCCTTTCTTTACCATCGCTGAGACCTTACCTCGCTTGTTTTACGGTCACAAACACAAGAAGAAATTCCCCGAGGAGGTTTCCCCACTGAGCTATCATTTAACCCTTTCTTTACCATCGCTGAGATCCTTACCTCGCTTTTTTACGGTCACAAACACAAGAAGAAATTCCCTGAAAAGGTAGGCTAGATCTGGATGGTTCTGTCTGCTACCGTTTTTTTTACAGCGCTTGTATTCGGCGTAGCACACCGTAAACACCCCAAACAAAGGGAAGTTATCTAATAGGGCTATTAATAATGATCAGATTCAGACTCAACCCACCACAGGATAATCTCCCTTCGAAATCCAGCTTCCCTACGTCAACTACGAGGATCGGATTGGCTTTAACTTTAAGTATGTCAACTTCTGTGATTACTTTCCATTTATGCAGAGCACTGGAGTGTTTTCTTATTAAAATCACTTCGATCCTCGAAGGAAAGACAACACTACGGAGACATTACTGAATGCGAGTGAAAAGTGGTTTGCAGCGGCAGAAACAAGAAACCTAACAGGTCACAATGAAAACAGTAAGGATGTCGCGACTTCAGTGTACGCTGCAATGCTAAGCTTGACGAAGAACTGGAGCAAAGCTGTAACACTAGTAATACTTCAACCCTTCGGCTGGAACGTTAACTGTCAGGTCATCAAAATGATGTACGTAGCTCCACAAATAACCGTGTGTCTGGCTCTGTGTGTGTGTGCACGATGAACGGGTTCCGCAAACAGCATTCAGTTTCAAATCAAACGCCTCCCGTGATTTCACTTTGGGATCCGAAGTTACCTACTTCTTTAATATTATTGTTCTACACCTCTCCGTCTCATTTTGATCCGGTTTGTGTGTGTGTGTGTGTGTGTGTGTGTGTGTGTGTGTGTGTGTGTGTGTGTGTGTGTGTGTGTGTGTGTGTGTGTTAAGCCATATTAAACGTGTTTGGAATGGACTTCCTTTTATTATGCATACGGATAAATTTGATTCTGAAATTGTAACACCCGTGATATGGCCCCTGAGCAATACACAACTTGAAACTGAATCTTAACTTTTCCTTCTTTACCTCCATAAAAAAAAGTTTGCTGACAATATTTAGATATCCAGTATCACGGTCCAGCCATCTCCGTCAATAAATGACAAAAAAAAAACCCACTACAGTCTGTTTAGTCTATGGCAGTTTCGAAGAAATAGAAGATACCGTCTGAAGTATCTCCTAAAGAGAACAGGGCAAACTCCTGTCCGTTTCCTCATCAAATAGAACAATTTTGTCCATGCTGTCGTTGCTCCTTTTTTTCCCCTACAGAAGAAGAAAAAGAAACACCCGAAGGTGATGGGGAGGACCCAGAGAAGCACTGTCTCCACCTGCCTTTTGAGCAGTCCTGTACCACCCTTGGAGGCCTGCGCTGTGTGTGACGATGGGTACAGATTTTTTTTTCCTCGTTTCGCTTTGCAATGAAATGTTATAACAACGCGTCAAGAGGGTTCAGTGAGATACAATGGTATTCAGAAGGCAAATCATTTCCCAACATTGTTTTGTCTTGTGATACGTTTGTCCACGTTTCTTTCTTCTTTTTTTTTTTTTTGTTTGTTTTTTGGGTGTTTGTTTTTTTTTTTTTTTTTTGGGGTGGTGTTTTTGTTTTTTGT
>JADBJO010021161.1:12500-15000 GCA_016801955.1 Conus betulinus | reverse complement strand
GGGGGGTAGGAGATATTCCGCCGTTACCACTGGATACTGATTTTACAACTTTTTTCTTCTTTTTTTTTTTTCAGCTAGAGAGGACAGCTTTGGTCTCCTATACCCTTCAGATTCTTTTCTGTTTTTTTTTTTGTTTGTTTGTTTTTTTTTTTTTTTTTTTTTTTTTTTGTTTTGTTTTTTTTGTTTGGAGGGAACTGCCTATCAGTGGACAGCATTGTTTGATCTTTTCTTTGCCTTTTCTTTTTTTTTTTTTTTTTTTTTCAGTTTATCCGACATCTCTGGTTTTATTATTTCCTTCGATGCCATTTAACGAAATTTAGCCAGAAATTTTCTTCTGCGGAAATTAGCGTGCTCTCTCTCTCTCTCTCTCTCTCTCTCCTCTCTCATCCTCTCTCTCTCTCTCTCTCTCTCTCTCTCTCTCTCTCTCTCTCCCTCTCTCTCTCTCTCTCTCTCTCTCTCTCTCTCTCTCTCTCTCTCTCTCTGGCAGAAGCATCAAATGTTAGGAAAAAGAAATGCTCGGTAAGAACTAATGTTTGAGTTTGTTTTCATGTATTCAGCAAGCTTGATGACCTTAGCAAGAAATGGTTTTCTTTTCTTCAGTATATAGTATAGCTAATGATGAGGCGGACGGTGATGATAGATGTGACCGTGCAGGAAAGTTTTATAACAGTGAATATGTGTGCCTGGGTGAGGCACTTGTGTCTATGATGATCATGTTGCTACTTACAAATAAAAACTACACATTCATTTTTAGTGACGAAAAAGCGCGTCATTATTTTCCTTTTCTTCGACATGGCTTCAAGCCCCATCATTGCTATTTACGTAATCCGATACAATTCATGTTTTCTTTGCATTATAAATTTGTTTTTTTCGGCGCTGAAAGTATTAATTTACACCCCCTTGACATAAAGGCCATGTAGGCCATTGTCAATAAAAACATATCTGAAGCGTCTGAAGCCTCTCTCTCTCTCTCTCTCTCTCTCTCTCACACACACACACACACACACACACACACACACACACACACACACACACACACACACACGAAAGTAGCTACATCTGTACACTTGTGCTGTACTCTGTAATATGCCGTTTTGTTGGCGAATGAAATGTTTATAACTAATATTTTGGAGGAAAGGGGAGCAACAACAACAACAAAATGACAAATCAAAAAACCGAAACGAAAGTATGAAAGCAATCAAACTCATGCAAGAAATAAAGTGTTTGTCGGTCATGTAGTGTCCATGTATCATGGAATACAGTCATGCAAACGTGTACGTCAAGGTAAGTATACAACAATCAATCAACATAAATATACCTTACTACTGATGTTGAATTATAAAACAACATGACGACCTCCATAATCATGAAGTTCGTTTTCAAATTGACAGACACAAATTTGGGTACGGAAATAAAGGACACTCCACATTTCTGCATGCTTACAATCTTGGCTCCTCGTTCTCACGTCACACACACACACACACACACACACACACACACACACACACACACACACACACACACACACAACGACAGACATCTCGAGGTTACAATTTAAAAGATGTCAAATGTTGTGAAAAAATAAACTGATGCGTATATTTCGTTCAGGTTTTCATTCAAATCTGCTGAATTCATGTAGAACTTTTCGATTCCACCGGACCGGACACACACACACACACACACACACACACACACACACACACACACACACATATACATATATATATATATATATATATATATATATATATATATATATATATATATATATATATATATATATATGCGCGCGCGCGCGGGCAGTAAGGAAAGAAAAAAAAAAATGAAAAACAAATGAAAGAAATGCTTCTGAGGATTTCTTCATCTTAACCGAATTCTGACTGGCAGCAGCTGTGGATTCCATTCACGGCGTGCTAGGTAAACATGTTAATGGTGGTATGCGACCGATTTGTTGCAAAGAAAGAGAGAAAAGAGGGGGTGAGGAAATACAAACAAACATGTGTACTCTACGTGCAGGAGAGCAATTATTAGCAATGGCTTACTATTTCTTTTTCACTTTTTTTTTCTTCATAAACCTTGTTTCTGACTGTCAGAATTCCGTGGTGATTGTTTATCAACCAGGGGATGTTTCTATCTATAGCGCACGGAGGGGAAAAAAAAATGGCAATGCATAATCAGAAAAGATTGATATTGTTTCTGTTCACAATTCGTTTTATTTTCAAACACGTAAGATTAATGTTGCCTTTGAGAGCTATAAGCGAAACGACTTTTTTTTTTCTCTCTGTCTTATAATGTACTAGCACTTCCGTGCACCATAAGTAATAGTGTTTTCTGATTGGTACATAGAAAGATCGGCGTTTTTCGCGCAATTTGCTCTCTTTTTTGATTCGCGTCGCAGTTTGCGGTTCAAGGAGAATTCTTCCTACGACTCTCCCCACAAATCAGATAATTACTGATTTGGCCGTGGACAAGAGTTGGGGGGGGGGGGGGGGGGGGGGGG
>JADBJO010021161.1:0-7500 GCA_016801955.1 Conus betulinus | reverse complement strand
TTGCGTATTGACAGCAAACTGTTATATTGGCTCCTAAAACTCGGGACTGGTCACACCAAATGACAGAACAGTATCGGCATACACAAGTGATGCTCCTTTATTGTGAACAGAAGTCGTTTTGTGAAAGAACGAAAAAGGGTGAAGAGAATCTCGCCATTATTTCACGTGGGCACCACCGCGGAAGGAACTTCGCTGGCTGCCTGTTAACATTTCGTTATCAGCACAAACTAGCTGCTCTTGCCTTCTGTTTCTTCGATGGTCTCTCCCACCGTAATTGTCTTCCATGCACTGCGCATACCAGTCATCACAAACTCTCGGCTCTGACAGCCAGAAAAACCCTGAAGACACCAAAGCGAAATTTGAGAATCGTTTTTGAGGAGCGTCCCCTTTAGTTTTTACAACTCCGGCTCTTTGGAACTCACCGCCTCCCCATTTTCTTCCGAAACCAGCCCACCTTATCAGTTTTTCAAAATCTAGCTAAAAATTCATCTTCTCCGCCCAGCATGATAAACGGTACTTTTCTTACATTGAGTATACACGACAAGTTCTGTAGTAAGACAGTTATTACATCTGAATGAATGATGGTTCTGGACTGGTGAGTGAAAGCGCAGTGAGTCGCTTTCAACTAGAATTGCGCTATACCAAATATTCTTTTCTTTCTTCTTCTTCTTCTTCTTCTTATTTTCTTATTATTATTATTATTATTTTATTATTTAATTTCATTTTCAAGAAGAGTGAAGAGTTTTGGAGAGAGGAAAGCAAAATGGGAGAGACGGGATACGGAATTTTTTTTTCCCCGAAAGGAACACGTACGCTTGCCGACATTTGCTCGTATATGTTCACTGGTTTCGCTGTAACAGTCTTACGCCGCTTTGTATTATGAAACTTGCGAAATGAATGTTTTATGAATGTCACGAAAGAGAGGGGGAAACGCACAGGCTGGGCGCCAACACAGGGTGATACAAAGCTGGAGAGAGAGAGAGATGGGGGAAGGGTGGGGAGAGAGAGCGGGGCTGGGGGTGGGGTGGGGGGACCATGCTTGTATTTCTTGGCTTTGTTTGGTTTGTTTCGTTTTGTTTGTTTGTTTGCTTGCTCGTTGTTTTGTTTTCGTTTGTTGTTTTTGTTTTGTTTTAATATCGCTTCCGAGTATTGTTGCTACATCACCTTGGCGACGGATTTCCTTTTCGGTACATTTTTTTTTTCTCTTTTTTTTTTCTGATGCGTTGAACGCTTTTTCCATCGCAGATGATATCAGACCAAAAGCAGGTCTTAAACACACACACACACACACACACACACACACACACACACACACACACACACACACACACACAACTAAAAAAACATTCCCTACGAGCACGTGAGTAGACATTTACCTGCATGCCTGCTTCGCTATGACCACATTCATGTTCATTTTGTTGCAGTTCAAATGCCTTCTTTTTTCTCTTCTTCGTCTGCGTACGCAGGCTGATGCTCCTGCGGACACTCCCTATATGGACAGGCAGTATTATTAATCGCATTTACCCTACAAAGGGAATGGAGTTTTTTGTGTGCATGACCGTTTTTTTTTATCCCGCCATTAAGACAGCCATACTCCATCCTCGGGAAAGGTGCATGCTATGTGTAACGTGTCATTCATATCAACGGCCTAATTGGCCTTCTCTTGCGAGAAGTTGTAGATGTGAATATTACGTGTGTGCAAGATGTTATGCGTGCGTTCACACACGGAACCTCGGTTTATAGACTCATTTCGAAGGGCTGTATGGGACATGGAGTCAGAACTAATGTTAACTCCGAGGGAAAACCAAATACCAAATGCCAACATTCCTATTCTCCTTCTCCTCTTCCCTCGTTCTCGTCCTCCCAAACTGCAAAGCCATCTTACCTTGGAACAGGCTCAAGGACGAATTGGACAGAATGAACAGAGGAAAAGAGACAGAAGGTATGGGCGGGTGTGGGGTGGGGGGGGTGGGGGTAGCACCTGCGGGGAGGGAAGGGGGGGGGGACTGTGTGTTACAACACAATTCAGGATCCGTTCTATTCAATTTCCACTCCGTTCTTTGAAATTAGCGTTGGTGGTCCGTTCTTGAAATTAGCGTTGGTGGTCCGTTCTTGAAATTAGCGTTGGTGGTCCGTTCTTGAAATTAGCGTTGGTTGTCCGCTCTTGGAATTAGCGTTGGTTGTCCGTTCTTGAAATTAGCGTTGGTAGTCGATTTGTCATCAGAAACGCGTCCATTATCTGTATGCTGTACTTGTTTGGTAGGTGAGTCGACCCCCCCCTCCTCCCCCCCCCCCCCCCCCCCCCCCCCCTCCCCCTACAAGCTTCCGAGTCACCAGTTGATGTCATCATTTTTGCTGTTGTTGTTGTTGTGGCCTCGCCGCTGCTGTTGGTGGCGCTGTCGTTGTTTTCCTGCTGTTGTGGAAGCTGTGTGGAGATCGACATCCCCCCCTCCTCCTCCCTCCCCCCATTCCGCCCTCAACCCCAATCATCAGTTTTATTTGATTTAGTATATACTGTACGTCTATACAATTTTAAAACAGAGACAGGTTCCATACGTGATAGTGTCATGTCCATACATTGTTTTTTGTTGTTGTTGTTGCTTTTTTTGTTTGTTTGTTTTTTTGCTTGTTTTTTTTTTCTGTTTGTTTTTGTTTGCTGCTTCTTTTTTTCTGCTGTAAGCTTCATGAAAAGGCCGTCGTCATTCGCGAGATGACAGCCCTGAAATAGCCCCTAGAGGTCGGCTGGACTGTAAACAACATCAACTAAACTGAAGACTTTACGAAGACCAGACCAGGTGCCGGACGTCACCATTACCCACGGGGCCGGAATAGCTCAGTGGTAGAGCGCTGGACTCGTAATCTTACGGTTGCGGGTTCGAATCTCCGCCGGGCCGTTTAGATACAGGGGGATTTTCCATCGGAGTTAACATTGGTTCTGACTCCATTTCCCATACAGTCCATCGAATGAAACGATAAACCAAGGTTCCGTGTGTGAATGCATGCATAATATCTTGCACACACGTAAAATCCCATCACCAACTTTTAGGAGAGAAGGCCAGTTTGGTCGTTAGTATGGATGACACGTTACACATAGCATGCACCTTCCCCGAAGATGGAGTATGGCTGCCTTAATGGCGGGATGACCAAAAAAAAAATGATGATACACACAAAACTCCATCCCTTTTTGGGGTGGATGGGATTAATCCTTGTCTGTCTACACAGGGAGTGTCCGCAGGAGTATTAGCCTGCGTATGCAAAAAAAAAAAAATCACCATTACAATAGATGGTCAGTGCCTCGTCTGGTTTACGTCCCTTGAACAAGTCATGGGGTCGTGCTCACATCCATTCCTCTCCTCCTCCTCCTCATCGTCCTCCACCTCCCCCCCCTCCCCTCTCCCCCCCCCCCCCCCCCCCCCCCCCCGTGCCCCAACTCTCCCCCTCCCCCCTTCCCCCTCCCCCTTCCCCCTCCCTCCCGTATGAACTTATCCGTTCCTGGCTGCGACTACAGCTGGATCCAGTCCAGCAGTCAGTGGTTGGTATTATTGGTTTGGTTTCAGATCCCCTGATCATGTCAAAATGAGTCAAGCTACAGATTCACGACCATAATGTCCTTAACATAAAAAAGAAAGAAAATGATCGGTGTACAAGCCTTTCATTCGTATCACTGTCTTGTTCTATCGTGTTGCGTGTCTGAAGCCAGCCCACTGAACACCGGATCTCCAGCGTAACGGGTTTTTTTTATAACAACCGATTTTTTCTTTTTTAAAGAAAGAGGTGCGCCAAAGGGGTGGGGGTGGGGGGGTAGACGGGGGCGTAGGGGCAGGTGACCAGAAAGAGGAGTAGTAGGGGGAAAGAGGGAGGAGTAGAACTGCGCAGCAAACTCGCGGACCTTTATTCCTTCCTTCTGCATTTGAAAACCTTCGACAAATGTTAAGAACTCCGAATTGTTTGCTCATACTTCCCAACGCCGCGCCCCACCCCACCCAACCCCCACTCCATCCCCCGCCCACAGCCCTGCCTTCCACCTCCTTTTCCAAGCGCTTTTGGTGGCGGTTACTCCCACGCCATTCTTTTGGGCTCCACAATACACAACCACACCCATGCCACCAAGTGATATTTCTCTCGTTTTCATTATTATAACCCCGCCGACCGCATAGGGGCTTTTCAGGCCTGTACTACCGGGTTGGTTTATTTGTTGTTGTTTTTTTTGTCGCCGTCTTCCTGTTCTAAGAAACTGAAGAGAGAGTGAGTGAGAGAGAGAGAGAGAGAGAGAGAGAGAGAGAGAGAGAGAGACAGAGAGAGAGAGGACAGAGAGAGAGAAGTGGGAGGGAGAGAGAGGGGGGAGAAAAAGGAGGGGTAGGGGTGGGGGTTGCAAAAGGGAGTGTTGATGACAGGGGGAAGGGGGAGGGTGTTACAAGTCTTTCAGTCAGAAAAGATGAAAGCCCACCATAGAAGTCTGGCTCTGTCTCTCCCTCCCTCTCTCTCCTTCTCTCTCGCTCCGCTCGCTCTCTTTCTTTCTCTCTCTCTCTCACTCTCATTCTCTCTCTCTCTCTCTCTCTCTCTCTCTCTCTCTGAGTGTGTGTGTGTGTGTGTGTTGAGGGTGTGTGTGTGTGGTGTGTGTGTGCCTCTGTGTATGCGCGCGCGTGCGCGACATTTCTCTTAAAGTGTCTATATGCCAACATTATGATTTTCCCAATATAAACTATTTCTAAATACTGTTGCAAATAAATTCCAAAAATAAACATTACTGATTTCATTTACTCTCGACCAAACACACAAACAAACAAAAAAAAGTTTGTTCCATTTGTTCGTTTCTCTTGTCACTTCCTCTCTGTCGCCGCTGCTTACTTTCATTCCCCTACTCTCCTATCACGCCGCTCGTCTGAGGACTTGAAAATGGAGAGGCTATGAATACTCCATTGACCTTTGGGGTCTTTGTGGAGCGCCCCCTTCCCCCTTTTGAACACCTCGCAGCAAAGTCATCCCTTAACCCACCGCCATCAAAAGCAGAATTTACAGAATTACATAAAGTGTCGTCTGCTTATAACAAACGGATCTGGCATCCAACTAGCTTTTCAGAAAGATCTTAAAATGTTGATGTAGCCTCCCCCCCCCCCCTCTCTCTCTCTCTCTCTCTCTCTCTCTCTCTCGCTCGCTCGCTCGCACGCTCGCTCGTGCGTTATTGTGCTTAAACGTAAATAAAAGTTCGTATTAATGTTTCAATACTTTGGATTGTAATATTTTTCGGTTTGGATTAAAAGTAAGTTAATGGTTTATTCTTTAAATCTCTCTCTCTCTCTCTCTCTCTCTCTCTCTCTCTCTCTCTCTCTCTCTCTCTCTCTCTCTCTCTCTCGCTCGCTCGCTCGCTCGTGCGTTAATGTGCTTAAACGCAAATAAAAGTTCGTATTAATGTTTCAATACTTTTGATTGTAATATTTTTTTCTGTTTGGATTAAAGTAAGTTAATCTATTTTCTTTAAAAACTCTCTCTCTCTCTCTCTCTCTCTCTCTCTCTCTCTCTCTCTCTCCTCTCTCTCTCTCTCTCTCTCTCTCTCTGGTGCTGTGCTTTATTATGGTCGTTTGTGGCGCGTCAGCATGGTTTATGTTTATACAATGTTCATGGTACTGTTCTGTTACCTGCGCTTACAATAAACTTTGTGTTCAGATTTAAAGTCACGTTACGACAACAAAGAGATATCTCTCTCTCCCTTCCTCCCCTTCTTCTCCCCCTCTCCTCTCTCTCTCTCTCTCTCTCTCTCTCTCTCTCTCTCTCTCTCTCTCTCTCTCTCTCTCTCTCTCTCCCTGACAGTAAGTTAGTAATGTCATGCTTAGCGAATTTGTCTGTTTACACTTAACAATCCGAGCCTTGGAACAAAGTGTTTTACTCAAGTCAAAAATATTTTTACGCACTTTGTCATCAATAAATCGAGTAGTTTATAACCATAGGCGTCAGATTAGCTTACTAAGTCAACATTACAATAGTAGTAGTAGCAGCAGTAGTTGCAACAGCAACAGCTGCAGAGGTAATAGTAGTTGCTTTTGCAGCAGCGGCAGCATCAATAGTAGTTTCTTTACGACGCAGTGACCATGTGTGACTGAGAGGTTTTTTTTTTTTTCTTTTAATAAAGAAATGCGCTTGGTAGCACAAATGAACAGATGGTAATGGTAATGTTGCTAACAGCCCAGCCGACTGCAAAGGGCCTGATCAGAGCTGTCACTGCTCTGAAGTCAACTCACAAGTCATTTTGGAAAAAAAAAAAAAAAAAAACTCATTCGCTCAACTTTTTTAAAACACACCTTCCAAAAACACAACCGGAAATTTTGTGTTAAAAATCTGTCCTGGCGTAAAATCTTAGATCAGATGATAAAAATGTTAGCCTCCTTCAGATATTCAAAGATCACATCAGGTGGGACATCTCTGAACAAGGTTTTCATGGAGTCCGCTGTAAAGTGTTATGTCTCGCATCATATACGTCCCAACACTCTAAAAGGATATGTTTCACTGTGAGTGGTGCATGACATGGAATGCACCATAAAGCTTCTTCATCTTTTAAAAATAAAAATGGGCTTAAAGCGAGTGGCCTGTATGTAAACAGCACAAAAACTGTTCTTCTTTACGGCCCCCTCGGGAACATGGTAAAAAACTTTTCAGGTTCGGACGGATTTTAAATAGTTTGTTATCCGTCTGCGAGTCCCATTCCTCTTGCCACAGGTCTTTGACATAGGCCTGGGTTTGGGGTTTCTGGTCAGTGCGAGGGACAGACAATCTGCTCAACTCTTTCTTTGTGGTACTCTTGGCAAGTTCATCAACCATTTCGTGGCCTCGAATGTCCACATGGCTGGAAACCCCAGCAAAAAACCATGTTACATCCATCTGATTTCACATAGGTGTCCAGCTCGAATAATTTCAGCAGCTGAGGGTGTTGAGTTTGCGCGGCCGCAATGGCGTCCAATGCAGAAAAGAGTCCGACAAAATAAGGAAATCTTTATGTTTGGATGTAGACGCCATTTCAGATGAATAGAGGAGAATAGTGGGAGGGAAGGGAGATTAAGGAGCAATGGGGCAGGATGGTTAATGGTGAATTTTCTTACAGACGATCACATTTTTTGTTTATACTAATGTTTTCCCGAAGTACTGTTAACCTGTAATCGTTTTAAGGCGAAACACGTCTCGCTTTCTGTCCAAAATTAAATCACGCGAACGGTAAGCATTACCAGATGACTGATACCAAAACAGACGCTTTGAAACGAATAATTCAAAGTATTCCAAAATCTTCCACAAACCCAAGACGCAGCTATTCAATGTATTCCTGTGAAATAAAGCAGTTGGTCCCAAATGCTGTGTAGGCTAGGACACATCGCAGCAGTCAACTGCAGGTAATTAGTCTCTTTTTTTTTGTACAAGGCCTGGGCAACCATAGCGCCCGGTGACCGCCTATAGCACTGGGTTTAATGGACTGTCCCCGTGCAAGCGCCATGAGACAGAAAAGGGAGATCACAA